>CATIWR010067913.1:0-59355 GCA_949677035.1 Omphalea diandra | reverse complement strand
TGCAACCTTTCCAGAGAATACGCGACCAAAAGCAAAGAATCTTCCCTTGTCAGAAGCCGGAATCATCTTAGACACATACAGCATGAGAGGCCCTTCAGGATCACAGTTCCTGATGGCAGTCGCATAAGGATCGTCAAGAGGACCCTCATACAAGTTCTCAACACGATACTTTTGTGCCTTGGCAGGAGAAGGAAGGTGAAAGATCATCATTTCTAGGAGCGCACTGCTGGCAGGGAGCCACGTCTGCATAACACGCTTCATCAAAGCCTTGCCCATCAACTCCTTCTCATCAGCCTTCATTGTGACACCAAGCTTTTTCAACATTGGCCATAGTTTGTCCTTCTGGTCATTCATGCAAGTATTAATTATCTGTTTGATGGGCTCATAACAGAACTGCACAAATCCACGCTTGCAGGTTGGAGAGCCAGTGTTCTTGCTAGTCCACTTCTTGGTAGCGGGATCAAAGAAGTTCTCACCCCATAGCCTTTCCATCATCTTAGCCTCATCAACTCCAAACTTTGAGGCATACATCTTTGCGAAGTTTGTTAAGGTGAAAGCCCAACCATGCAAACCGGCAGAGAAAGCAACAGTTCCTTTCTCAGGATAGACCTGGCAATCACCAAGAAGCGGATCTTCATACGTGGCCATAATCACATTAGCATTTTCAATGACCCTCTGGAACGTTTGATAAGCCTCCTCACCATCAACCTGGAGCTCAAGGAAACATCTATCCATCTTGTTGACAGTCAAGACAGGCCTTATCCTTTCACCCAATGCCTGGCGAAGCACAGTCTCTGTTTGGACACACACCCCCTCAATACAGTCCACCACCACAAGTGCACCATCAGTAATACGGAGAGCTGCAGTGACCTCAGAAGAGAAATCAACGTGTCCAGGGGAATCAATGAGATTGATAAGATACTCGTTTCCTTGCCTCTCTCCCTTGTAGCTTTTAAGGGCTTCATCACTCATCTCATAGTAAAGTGAGATGCCAGTAGATTTAATTGTTATACCACGCTCTGCTTCATCTGCACGGGTATCAGTCATACGAACATCACCAGCAACCTCTTGTGCTATGATACCAGCAGCAGCCACAAGAGAGTCTGTAAGTGTTGACTTTCCTGCACAAAGGGAACACCAAGCACCAAAGAATTACCCTCAAAAGACTTGAGAGAAAATTTTATGCAATAATTCAAAGCACCTGAAAAATCAAGAAATAAACTAAAAATAAAAAATGTCAGCTTAAATATATGGAATTATATCAAATTCAAAACGACCCTTCTACATGACATGAAAATCCAAGGGGCAACATAAAGTTACATCTTAGACATTCACCAGCTTAAATGTTGCTCATCAACATACATTCAGTGTGTCACAACAAAATTAAGGGTGTAATTTTTGTAATTTGGCAGTATGAATCGTTTAAAATGCACAATAGAGCACCGGAACAGTTGACCACTATCAAAATGGGTAAATTAATGAATTCCTTTACTAGGGGAAAGAAAGAGAGCGAGAAAGAGAAAAATTTATGTGGAGTATACTTTAAAACTAGTTAACGTCTTTACACAATTGAGATTGTAACAAAAAACATACCATGATCAACATGGGCAATAACAGACATATTACGAATGTTATGCTTGAAGTCCATAATACGGCGAAGCCCCTCAGCTGTAAACTTCACCTGCATACATCAAGGACATTCCCAACAAGTCATCAGAATTAAGCTATCAGAAGAAAAGGTCAACTCACTGAACCCAAAAACAAACTTACCATTTTTGCTAGTCTTTAGATGTTATCAGAATGATAAAAAACGAAACCTGCCCACCACATATAGTTTAGGTCAAGCTCAAATTCAATCAAGAATTACGAAGAGCAAAAGGCACCACTCAATGGGTTATTGGATTAACCGCAAATGCATGAAACATATCTGAAATCACTATCAGCATAAAATACAATGTTCAGCTAAAGGATATTACTAGTTAAAACCCGCAAAATACTTCAGAGACCATGAAAGCAACATATATATTACACAAACCTTTTAAAATAAATACATATTCGTCGTTGATTGGATTAGAAAATTAAGTTATATACAGATTGACCAACTAATTCAAATAAAATTTTAATAACTTGAACGCGAATCTATGCAATAGAAACACTTAAAGCATGAGTATAAACAAGCTAGTACAAACGCTTAGAATATAAGATAAATCAATAATCATCCGATGACACGATTTGAGAAATTAAGCCATATTCAAGTTGATCAAGTAATTCACATGAATCTGTGCAAGAGCAAATAGAGTTTTGCAATAGAAACAGTAATAAAAAAGAAAAAAAAAAGACGGATCTGCTAAATCAACAGCAATCAGCAAGCACAATAAAATCGAAACATATGTGTAGCAGTTGTATTAAATTAAGAACAGCAACGATCCAGATCTGACGAGCGAACCTGAAGAATTAAGAGAAAGAAACAGCAACAAAGTGAGAGATGAAGAAGTAGTCTCTCTCTCTCTCTCTCTCTCTCTCTCTCTGTGGGATAAAGGTGCACTGGGAGTATATGCTATGTGGTTGCAAATATCTTCACGTCATATTCTCCCTGTATCTCTACTCTGCAGCTAGGGTTTCTGACTATAATGTTTGATTGAGTTGGAAATGTGTTTGGGCTTTTATGGCCCACTATGTATACGACTATTTGGGCTTTGATTCTAAATCAAGGTCTTTTCAGTCCCAATAACAATTAAGTATATCTTGAGAATTTTTACATCATAGACCTGTGTCCATGCTGCATGCACATGAGATAAAACATATGCAATATTTTCCTAAAACCGTTAAAACAATCACACCTGCTTTTTCCGTTAAAGAAAACATTGGCAAACACACACCTCTGCTCTCTCTTTTCTAATTTTTTGCACTTCAACTCTCTTTCTTTTTTCTTTTTTTTCCTTTTCTTATTTTTTTTATTTTTTCTCTTTATTATGGTAAATAGAATAAATTGTTAGAATATTCAACTAATTTGATTCAGATTTCTATTATTATTTAATTTTAATTTTAAAATATTTTTAATTTTATATAAAAATTGAATTAGTTAATTTTTTAAAAAATAAATGAACTTGATAATTTAAAAAAATTAAAATTATATAATCATTCATATATTCTTAAAAATATAATATAAATAACTTTTTATTATATTAAGTTTCACAATGATAAATATCAATTAATTTGTAAATAAAAATAAATGTACTTAAAAATCAACAATAATATACCTATAATAAAAAAAAATAATGTATTTAAAGTAAAAACAATACACCTGAAATAAGAAAATAATTTACCTATAATACAATACTCATATACTTAGGATCATTAAAAATATAAAAGATTATTATAACTTTTTATTACATAAGTAAAGATAAAAAATCAATATACATACAATAAAAAACTATTGTACCCTCACAAAAACATTAATAAAATTTCATATCAAATGATATGTATATGTGATTTAAAATTAATATACTTGCAGCCCAATAGAAATGTACCTAGATGTTTGAAGTTTTTATTAAACATTTTCAAGTACAACACCAATTCTCATACAATTTATTATCAATTTAAAGTTCATATCAACACAAAAAATCTTAATTCATTTTTACATAACCAATACATAATTCTATTAAAATATACAATATAAAAAATTAAACACAAAAATAAATATTCATTGCAATATAAAAAATTATATAAATATTTATTAAAAAAGAGATTTCAAACAAAAATTTTATGATTTTGAATAAGAAAGGAAATTTTTGAAGTAAAAAAATTATATCTGAAAATTTAAAATAGTTAATTCTGATGCAAGACATTATTTTGAAATTATAAAATCTCACATGTGTGACCATCCCATAAAATACAAAAAATACACGTGCATTGAAAATACAACCGCAATTTAAGCTAGACATGCGTTCAAGAGATAATTTGCGTACCTTGGGCTATCTCATTGTTCTTTCCTTTTCTTGTTACACATTCTTGAAAATGAAATCAATCAATCAATATATATTATTAATTTCAATCCCAAAATTAGTTTTAAATCATTATTTATCATTTATTAAATAATTATATATAATACAACTACATGTTATTATTTTATATTATATTATAAACAAAAAATATATCTAAATATAAATTAGAAAACTTAATTGCCATGACAAAAAAATTTCTAAATTAGAAATTAAAAAATCTAAAAACTAAAAATTGTAAATAGAAAGTCAATATCATGTAAAAATATATATATATATTCTGAATATGAAATTAGAAAAAATAAAAAGTAAATAAATTCTAAAATACTTCTAAACGGAAAATTAGAAAACTTAAAAAATAAAAATTTTAAATTAAAAGTCAAGATTTTTTGAATACGAAACTAGAAAATTTAAAAGTAAAAAGTTATAAATTATTTCTAAACACAAAATTAGGAAAATTTAAAAGTAAAAATTTTAAACAAAAAACCAAGATTTATATTAATTCATTAATTGTTCAAAATTTTAACTAGCAAATGACAATGTATAAATTATTGGAAATTACTTCATTCAATATTGATAAATTTTCTCTTACAAACTATGTTACACAAGATTGAAAGTATAAATTAATAAATAATTTTTTATTATAATTATCTCACATATGTATATATATTTTGTAATTATTTATTAATTTTATTTTTGATTACGAAGTACTCAATATTATTTATTTGATTGATTATTAAAAATTACTTTATTTAAATTTAATAAATATAAAGCAATAGATGATTTTTTTTTTGTTATGACTAACTCCATACATAATTATAAGTTTTAAAATTTTTATTTTATTACTTTACAATAACTTTTTATAAAATAATAATTAAATTTTAATTATTATTTATGTATTAATTTTGATCATTTATTTAATTAACCAATTATTTAATAAAAATAGATATGAGAATTATTTAAAATGTATTATTATAAACATAATGTGTAATAAATAGTTTCACGACTTTTATATATCATTAACTTTAGTGTCATTAGTTTACTTTTTATTATAACAAACTATCATATCAAAAAAATCTAAATAGAAAATTATAAATGTTAACTATCATATAAAAAACTTCTAAATAAAAAAGTAAAAAGTAAAAATTATAAACACGAAACTAAGATCATATAAAAAAAATTAAGGACAAAAATCTAAAATATAAAATTTTAAATAACTTTAAACATGAAATTAGAAAACTTAAAAAGTAAAAAATTCTAAACAAGAATCCATGATTTAAATTAATTTATTGATTATTTAAAATTTGAAGTATATAAAAGCTAGCAACAGTATAATAGATTATCAAAAATTATTTCTTTCAAATTTAATAATTTTTTAACAAATTATATATATTACAATTATCTGTTAATATGAAATACTTAATATTATTTATTTGATTGATTGTCAGAAATTATTTCATTTAAATTTAATAAATTTGATAATTATAAATTTTAAAATTTTAATTTATTATTTATTTTGACTATTTTTATATAATAATACTAAATTATTTTTTTAATAAAATAAATATTAAATTTATTTTAAAATTATTATTATAATCATATAATGCAACGCACGATGTACGCAACTAGTAAATATTATTAATTTTAGTCTTAAAATTGGTTTTAAATAATTACTTGTTATTTATCAAACAATTATGAATAACATAGTCACTTGTTGGTATTTTATATTATGTTACATAAAACTACCATATAAAAATTCTAAATAAAAATTAAGAAAATTAATTACCACATAAAAAAATATTTCAAATAGAAAATTAAAAAATTTAAATAGTAAAATTTCTAAACAAGAAACTAAGATCATATAATAACAATTTTTGAATAAGAAATTACAAAAATCTAAAATGTAGAAAATTCTAAATAGAAAATTTAAAAATTTAAAAAGTAATAATTTTAACCAAAAAGTTAAAATTTAAATTAATTTTGTTGTTATTCAAATTTTGAGTATATAAAAACTAACGATAGTTTAATAGATTATCGAGAATTACTTTTTTCAAGTTTAAGAAATTTTCTCTTAAAATTATACTATACAATATTAAAGTTATAGAACAATGGATAATATTTTATTATAATTTCATACACACACACACACACACACACACACATATATATATATATATATATATAATTATCTATTAGTTTTATTTTAATTATAAAAATATTTAATATTATTTATTTGATTGATTATAAAAAAATTACTTCATTCAAATTTAATAAATTTTCTCTTAAAATTATGACATATATGATTTAAGATATGAATTAATAGGTAATCCTTTATTATAACAACTTTCATATATAATCATAAATTTTAAAAATTATTTTGTTATTCTTTAGTTGACAATAACTTTTAATAAAATAATAATTAATTATTTAATAAAAAATATTAAATTTATTATTATTTTAATCTCATGCAATGTGGATTTACAATTAGTAAAAATTACACCAAGTAGACAAAATTTCTCAATCGAATAGGGATGGGTGGAGAGAAGCGAAATTCACTAATTATGTGGTCTATTATTGATAATAATTAAAGTTAATAATATTTAATAGCTAAAGAAAAATGGACTTTGAAACTTAAAAGAGGTAAGAGCTTTGTTACAAATACTAATATTACTATAGGGGTAAAGATGTAAATTTGATAGTTCAATTTTTATCAATATCGAATAAATTAAAATTTATATTTTAGAAGTAAACTCAATCAAATTATATTTTGATTTATTTAATTTGATATAATTTTAATCATTTTTTCAGAAAATATGTTCTAAATCTTTCTCAACATAAGTGATATTATTTTAATTATTTATAAACATAATATATATCACATGTCAATTATATATATGCATATAGAGTATATTTATTATGTTTAAGTATAAAATTATATTTATGTCACTGATCTAAATAAATTTATTTTATTTTTAAAAAATTAATTAATTAGATTAATGTTATTTTTATATATTTATCATCAAATCAAATCAAATTAATCTAACTTTTAAAAATAAAATTGAATTAAACCAAATAAGTTTAATGAAACAAAATACGCAACTGCAACAATTCGCATATCTTGAACTCAAGTCTATATTGTATCATAAACTTGACTCCAAAAATAATGTATGTATAGTTAACGATTAATCTATATGCATTTTAATATATCTATAGTTCAATATCAATATATATACAAAAACAATGCATATGCAAATGTAAAATCCATGACATAACTCGCGCAACTGCAAGGTGCTAGCTATGTTTCGCACGGTAGGACGCTCAAAATAGTGTTTTACCCAATCAATTTTGGTGCAATGGTATTACAGTCATTTCGAGTTCATGAGGCTATAAGTGTAAATTAAAATTAAAATCTTTTTTTTTTTTTTTTCTGAAAGAAAAGCTTGATTTCATTGATGTTGGATTAAACGAGCATCCTACAAAAGCGCATCCATGACAAAAACGAGGACAGTATTCAAACAGATGACCTGCCGAGAAGAGAACCTCGCACCCTTTGCTATACAATGCGCCACCTGATTGGCCTTCCGCTTTACATGAACCAGATCTGCACCAACTGGAAATTGGTCATGGACATCCTGCAAAATTAAGTCATATTGTGTGCAACCCCTAACAGCTTGATGGAAGCGCTGAACGAGTGATAAATTGTCGACTTCAACTATAGAAATCTGCCAATTATACTGGCCAGCCCATCTCAAAGCTTCACGAAGAGCCACTCCCTCCATGCAATCCACACTTGCAAAGCCATGCAACGGCTGTGACATGGCAGCTTTGACTATCCCCATATGTCCTCTCGGATAACAGCCCCAATCACTGCCCTACGTGAATCTGAGAATCCATAGAAACATCAACATTGAGTTTATACAAACCAGCCCCTGGGCTTTGCCAATTCATTCTCATCCCCCTATCAGACGAAGGTCCAGCCAGATTCGTATAATCATCCCCCTTATTCACCACTTTCCAGAATTGATGCAAAAAAGAGTGTGTGTTGAATGATCATGCTCAGGTTACAAACCTCATTATCCCACACCTTACCCCGCCGTATAGCATCCACAGTTGCAACGAACCAGGCTCTCTCTTCAACACTCTGAGTCATGGAACGCTTCCTGAAACCACTCACTACCTGACCTATACATCACGCCGTGAAAAGCATGGAAGCAAGGAGAAGCACGCCAGCAAGCATTACTAAACTCATGGTCTCTGAATAAATGCAACTCAGTTTCTGATTCGAACCCACACAATGGGCATTGTGGACAAATATCCACCTGTTTGGATACGAGATTCACTCTGGTAGGAAGGAAACCTGACATTAATTTCCAACTAGTAATTGTCATGATGGCACCTGAACCTCCCATAAAAGCTTCCAAAATGCAGTATCAATTGACGTTGAGGGATTCCACACCCCATTTTCAGACATAGCCAACCAATACCCAAAACGGACCATATAGATACCATTTTTATTACGATACCAACCCTGAATGTGGATTCACGCCCATCGCTAATGGAATAGCAAGTATAAGCTCCACATCTCTCAGCACAAAAATCGACCTCATCAACTCTTCGTTCCAGACACCATCGTTAATCAACTCAGACACAATGGGCATGGTGCAACCCATATGCTTGGGTGTAACAACACGAAAAGATGTTGGCATTGGTAGCCATTGGTGGTCCCAAACTGAAATCTGTCTCCCCTCCCCCACACACCATACCAAGCATTTATGCAATAAAGGAATAGCTGCACATATGCTCCTCCAACAGTAGCTAGGAGATCGAGTTCCATTAACACAAGCTTGCAAAACACCTGAACTAGGATAATATCTAGCTTTGAGTACTCTAGCCGTCAGCGAAGAATCAAATTTAAGAAGGCACCAACACTGTTTGGCAAGCATGGCAAGGTTAAATTCCCTTAATCTTCTAAACCCTAGACCCCCTTTTTCCTTAGACACACGAAATATGTCCCATGACGCCTAATGTATTATCTATATGCCCTCCTTCTCACCCACCAAAAAGAATTCATAATTTTTTGAAGTTCATCTGCGGGAGGAAGGAATTTGGTATACGTTCATTGTGAATGCCAGTAAAGCCTGCACTACCGCTTTTATCATGATCTCCCGCCCATCCATAGACAAACATCTACCTTTCCATGATTTAAGCTTTTTCCTGACCTTATCCTGCGGATAACTGAACGCCCAATAACAGATGGCAAACCCAAATAAGAGCCATGAAAAGCATCCGAGCCAATTCCTAGTGCTGCCACATACGCATCCCGACGCTGTTGTGACACTGAAGAGGCAAAGAATGTACTCGATTTAGCCGGATTTACAAGTTATCCTGAAGCTGCCTCATACAGCCTCAATATTCTACACAACTCATTAGCCTCCTCTGGTTTAGCTTCTGAAAATACCAAACTATCATCTGCAAAAAACAGGTGCGGAACACTGGGACCGTTATCAGATAAACAAATCTCAATAAACAAATCCATTGAATTCTCTCATCCTCCCAAGCCTGTGAAAGCATACCTGATGAAACATCGGCACACAGAATAAATAAATATGGCGAAAGTGGATCTCCCCGTCTAACTCCCCTCTAAGGCACAACAGTACCCACCTCCATGCCATTTAACATTACTGAATAGGAAACTGAGGTAACGCAATGCATAATCAGATCAATCCATGTTGAGACAAAACCCAAATTCTGCAAAACACAATGGATAAAAGGCCATTCTAGCCTGTCATAGGCCTTCGCCGTTTCACAGCAAAGAAAAAGAAAAATAATACATTCTTTTTCAGAATAAACATCTCACTAAGAAACATTTTACATCAATCTATAAATAATGATAAGCCTAATAAGCCTTCCAAACCACATTAAGGTTAACCTAAGAACAAGCTTATTTGTTGTTGGACTTGCATCTTTCAGTCTACCAACAAAGCAAAATGAGAAGGAAAGCATTGTATGAAAGCATGAATATTTCAATAATTCGTAGTTTTAGATAACGCACCTTTTGCATTAGAAGCAATATAACCGACAAAGAAGATATATTTTCTATTTCAATAAATTAATGTAAATTTTGTTAACAGGGAGGAAAATAGTAGTGTTTTTTTTTTGAGAATCGTACAGTATAGTGTTCCCCATCATGTCATAGCCCTAACATATCAGCAGCATGGCAAAGTTAACATAGCCAAAAGAATACAAAATGCACAATACAGTGGCTGGGTGGCATGCCACTTAGCAAAGCCAAGAAATACACAATCTTCTCATTAGCATGAACTTCTAAGCTAAATACGCTTTGATTTCTTTTTCTTGGGAAGATCTCCTGATGCAGCAATATATTCTTCTGCATTGATATCCTCAACAGCCTTTTTCTTCCCAAAGTCCTTAGCCTTTTTCTGCAATATAAGCAATACAAGATACATATTACCTTTTTTTTTTGTCCAACTCTCTGGAGTTGTTCTGATGCTATCTTAAGAAAACATCCGAAATATTATAGCCAGAACTGAAATAACAATTCTCCTGCATATCTTCATATGTAAAGCAAACAGGATTTGATAGTTTATGATTCATACCTTTATTGACATGGCCATGGCAGCCACATCACTATTTGTATCCTCAGACATACCAGCATTCTGAATTTTGGGCTCCTACAGTATCCAAGCAAATTTCGAGGTTATTCCAGAAAGATATGGAAGATAAAGAGACAAGAAAGGTGTATAAACTGCAAAACATAAGCTGAAAGAGTTTTGGAAAAGAACCTCTGGAGGAATAAATGCGGCTTCTCATTTTCTTTTATTTTCAGCTGTTTTTTCTGCTTGCTTCTCCTGCTTCTCTTGCCACTTCTTTGCTTGTTTCTTCTGGTCACTCAAAAAGTATTCACCTGATTCCAGTTGAATATCAACCTGTAGACATTGCATAACATAGTCAATGATGAGAAATTGAACACTTAAACAAAGATTTAGAGATGAACTCCTCATCCACATGATACAGGCATCTGCACCAACTATAAGAAACCATAGAGCGAATTTCAACCACAATAATGTTGTTGCTAAAACCACTTACTAAGAACCAGATTTAATATGCCGTTACAGACAAAGAAGAATAAACAAAATAAAATTTTCAGGAAAGAACAGAACAAGAAATAGAAGCGAACAATTCATGAGTGTTAAGATGTGCGACAAATTTTAAGGCCTAATGTGAATATGAGAGAGATGCATTAATGAAATAAATCTCTTGATGGCAACTTGTATATTTTGGAGCACAGAAGCAATTCACTTACTTTACTAGGTTGTTGAAGAGGGGGGAATGGTGTATATGGTTTCTTCTCTTTGCTCTTAGCCTTCTTTTGTTTAACATTTTTCCTGAAAAGTTAAATA
This sequence comes from Omphalea diandra, assembly GCA_949677035.1. Taxonomy (NCBI): domain Eukaryota; kingdom Viridiplantae; phylum Streptophyta; class Magnoliopsida; order Malpighiales; family Euphorbiaceae; genus Omphalea; species Omphalea diandra. Next base: position 47,933 of record CATIWR010067913.1, on the reverse strand, counting down.
TAAGCCAAATATTACAATGTAAATGATGTAGAAGAGGCTAAAGAATAATTGAATGCGTGTAAGCATAAACAATGATATGGATATTATACTTCTTAAACTTGGGAAGGAATCTGTCCCAGTTCTCATTTTTAAGTATTGGATCCTTTTCAAGCTCCTTCTTCATCATGAGAATCTGCATAACAGGAAAGTCAAACCACAAAAGAGAGAAAATCAAAGGCTTTTAAAAGATAACAATGTGGGTAGAACTACACAAGAAAACAAGTATTGTATATGGACCTTGATATGGTATACAGGATGCATTTTATTCTGTATGCAATCTTCCACAATTCTCTTGACTTGTTTCAAACCTTTAAATGAGCCCATAGCAGCAACAGTGCTTCCCTATTCAATTACAAAGACAATTCAACACTGAACTTCACCCACAGTGGCAAAAGAGTTTTTAATTTTGGTATACCATTACAAGGAGCAGTATTAATGACCTGAACTAAGATGTAGCAGCCAGTCAAGATCTCAAGGGCCTGCACCAGATAAAATGGTCGAAGATAAGCCAGGGAAAGAAAAAAAAAAACAAAAGAATGACATTTCAGCTTTTAGCAGAATCCTTCTCTTATATTTCTTGGATTCTTTTTTGTTGACAAGTTCTTATCTTATGGAGGGAAAACAGATTGCAATAGTTGGAGATGGAAAACTTACAGAAATAATAATCTAAGAAACTGGACAAACCTTCAAAGTGGAAGAATTTGGGCAACAAGATACTGTCTACGTTTAACAAATCGCTCCTGCAAGCAATAATAGAGACTGTGATTAACTCTTGCAGACCCACATATCACATTATTTGCAAATATTGCACCAAAAACACTAATTAAAGAAAAAAGGATAATAAAAGGATAAAGATGGAATGTCTCTCATTGCTCGCAGCCATATGCATCTTAACAATGGGCAAATGCCTACACGATAATAGAATAGTCACCTGAATAGAAGAAACGTAAGCAATAAATACCTTATTGCGGACCAGGTTGGCAATTTTGATGATGTCACATTGCATGTCATCATTCAGAATTTTGATTGCCTGCAATGTCAATTGCACAACAATATTAGACAACTAATATGCAAATGGTCCAACTTTAATTTTTTTTTTTTTTTTTTTTCTAATCTGTACATACCCAAATCCCAGAAAAATTGCATACTTAGAACAAAAGACCTGTTTTTCATGGATAGGCAGCGATAATAGCACAAGTACTACAAATCGCATTCTTTTTTGTAGGATGCTAACCAAGCCTGATCAAGCAGGCTGGGCAGACCTATAGTCTTAAAGCAAAACTACTCCAATAATATATTTTTTCTTTTAGCAGTTATATCTAGACGAACAACTTCAATACATTGGTCAATCAAATTGGTATAACTTCTAGCAATCCTATCCTCCTGAAAGAACAACATGCAATATAATTACAATTTACAACTGTTTCAGATTATCACATAATTGAAAATTTAAAAATAGCAAGTATCAAAAGTATGATAGAGGCACAAGATAAATTAGGAAAGTATTATAACTGTACCTGAGGTGCAAGAACACTTCTTGATAAAAGCTTAATGAGATCCCTAGCTTTAATAATGATATAGGGGTCCCTAGTTTTTCTAGTAGTTGAAACAGTCATTGAACCTTCGACCTGACCAGCAATAAAGCAACTAATAAAATATAAGCCTTTCAGACAAACATGCAGGAAGGGAAAAAATGTTATGGTTAACTAAAAACTTTCAGAAAACGAGGAACACTGGTAAACTTGCTGTATAGCAAGTATCAAATGCACCAAATAAGGCAAAACTGAACTTTTAGTATTCTAATTGATAAATTAAAACAGAAAACTAGGATGAAGATCCAGAATTCACAAAATTTTTCTAATAATACCAGAAAACCTTTAACACTTGAAGTCAAGAACCAAATTGAGATGTTAATGACTTCAAAGGGACTATACTGTTCATCAAGAAGTCAATAACAAAAGACATATATAACTTCCAAGAAAGTTAAGTTGAAAAGAAATGGCATATAATTTTAAAATTTTTTCCCACTCTTTAGCAATCATTATATCCGCTATGGTCCAACTTTTTTTGTAAGAGAAAGGACAAAGGCTAGTCCAAAGCCAACATTAAGGAGATGATGTAGTCTAGGAACCATAGACATTATGCCAAAGTCCAGTATGTTCATATCACAAAGCCCTCAATATCATGAAAAAATAGTGGAATGTATACTACAGAGCATAAAAGCTGCTATTAAAGATTACTGATAAAGACCATATGACTAGGTGAACATCTCACTCATTTTAAGCACCTTAAATTTGCGGAAATAACCAGAGTGAAGATAAAATTCGATTCCCCAGAAATCTCCAAATCCAGTCCATAATAATTTACGAAGTGCTTTACAACCTAAAAACACTGAAGGTACAATGCCAGTCAATCCACAGGATTGGGATCTCAATCCTAATCCATAAGATTTTGAATTCAATGATATAGATTTTGCAAAGATGACCAAAAACATGAGTGGATCTCAATCCTAATGCACAATATCAAGTCCATCATTAATCATCTATTACGTCCAAATAAAGATCAAATTAATAATTTCCATGTTTAATCAGTAATTATAAAAGGTCACCAATGAACCTATAAAACCAAATAACAAACAATTAGAGCATTACCAGGTTCAGCTCACATGCAACACCATACTCTTTCGAAGCCGATTTCACTATTGGCCACACTTCTTGTAAGTATTTTTCTGAAAATAGAAAAAACAACAACCGAATCCGATATAAAAAATCCACAGCGAGCATATCAAAAAAGAAAACTCCACGTGCAAATAGAAATAAGAGAGAGGGAGAGACCTCTGTACCGAGGAAAGAGAGTGGAGAAGGAGCTGACTTCGAGCATTCCTCCTTCATTCCAAGAAGGATCGAATTTTTCTATCTTCCAATGGTCGATGTTCGGGTCCTCGTCCCATGGCTTCGGCTTGACGTGCTTTCCCTTGTGCTTCTGCTTCTTCGTTGTCTCTCTTTCTTCATTTTCCGATGCCATGCTTCTAGTTACTTGTTACTCTGACGCAACTGCCTATAACCCTAGCGTAACAAAGGAAGAACGATGGTTTAAGTATTACCGCTACAGGGTTTATTGCAATGAGACCAATATATATATATATATATATATATATAAAGGAAAAGAAATCAGTCTCACTTTAAAAAATAAAACGAAGGTAATCTTTGATTTCCTTCCATCTTTGAACATCGGTGCTAGAGAGATGCGAAATAGAAGACCATGAACTTGATTTTCCTTCTTTAGCTCTCTAATAATCACAGCGGCAGAACCATAAATTATTTTTAGAAGACTCAATTACTGATGGTGATTGATAGAGGATGACATGGGAAGAGGAGGAGGTTATAAGGTTGGAAATCTAGTTTTAAAATTTTGATGATTAAAGTTATTTTAAATTTTTTTTCTCTATTTATATATATAATTTTATATTTTAATAATAATTAAATATATTTGAAGGTATTTAAGAAGATTATTCAATAAATATATATATATATATAAATTTTTAAAAAGAAATAATTTACCTTAAAAAGATTATTATTTTGATTTAGATTATGTTATTTATTATGAATTAAGTTAAAAAATTAATGTTTAATGAATATTTTATATTTAAGAAATTAAACTTAAATAAGTATGTAATAATATGTAATATTTTTAAGATAAGTATACATAAAAAATATATTTAATAAAAGATGTGAAATTAATTATCTAAATATGAATTTTATTGAGATTTAAGAAAATTATGAAAGTTATTTTAAGTTAATATGAATATATTATTTAAATGATTTAACACTAATTACATTATGTGAATTAACTATATTAAGTAAACATTGAAGAAATTTATGAAATTAATTTAGTTAATATGAGGATATAATTTAAAAGATTTTAATGTTGATTATATTATGTGAATAAACTATGTTAAATAAATATTTAATAGATTTAATTAATTTATCTTAAGGATATTAAATTATTTAAGTTTATTTGAGTTATTGATTAAGTTGATTATATTAAAAATGTTATGTGAAATTTAATTTAAAGTACTTAATTATGAGAAATAAAGTTATTTATGTGAGAAAAATTTTAATTAATTTTGAAAAATCAAATTATTTATGAGATATATTTTATGTTACGAGAAATAATTAGTTATGGATGATTTACTATCTTTCAAGTAAAATTTAATACCAATTATTTAGGTGATATATTATATTTATATTTAAAAAATAATTTAATTTAAATTAATTTATACATTTTTATGAAATTTAGTTTAATTATGCATAGAAAAATTTAATTATTTAATTATTATTATTATTATTATTAAAATGAAAAAGAAAAGAAATAAAAAAAAAAAAGAAAACAAAAGCCAAAAAAGAAAAAACCCGGGGGGGGGGGGGGAGGAGGAGGGGGAGTTGGGCATGAGTGGGTTTATAAGGCTTTTTATTGATTTTTCTGATGAAAAATAGGGGAGGGGGTATTGGGCTTGGATGGGCTTATATGGCTTTTTAACGACATCATTTTATCAACATCTAACTTAGAAAAAAATTACACATTCGTGGAAAGGGTCTTTCTTTTTCCTTCAGCCCCCTCCCCCTTGAATTTCTCTCTTAAGAGGCAGGGCTGAGACCTCTATAAAGTTGTGTTATCCCTCCTTCATCAGCTTCTTATTGGCGATCAAGGGGAGTTTCAGCTCATGCCAGTCCCCTTGATTCCGCCACTGAATAATCGTATAAAGAGCTTTTTCGCATGTAAAGAAGAGATAACCTCTGTTGCTGTTTGATGGATATTGAGAAGAAATGTTTAGGTTTGTTCCTTCTTTTCTTTTCATTTGTGCAGACGTTTAGTGGCTTTTTTTAATTAGAATTAGGAATGAGAGACTGCTTATGGATGGCCTCTTAAGCAGACACTGCAGCTTTAGCCCATGGGCCCAGTCTCAAAATAAATTGTGTAGTATTGCGATCCCATCGTTAGATTACGATGAGAGTTCTGTTCAGCGCCCTCTAACCAACAAGCGTTGAGAACGATTTCTTTCTTTTTTTTTTTTTTTTTTAAAGAAGAACAAATAAAGTTGATTTGATGTTTTAAAGCAGTTATGGAACGAAGAGAAAATCAAGCTCCTCAAGGTTTGCTTCATACTTCATATTTTCCCTGTTCTTTTGCTTTTGCCTTTTCTAGCAATCTGCGAAATCGCTGCAAGCGATTAATGAACAATGGCTTATTGCATTCTACCTGTTTGAATATTTGTCTCAAAGAAATCTGTTCTCTCCCCCCCTCCCCCTCTTCTCTCTCCAAAATGCGTTAAACATCAGTTCTCTTCTTGATTATTGAAAAGAGGATGATGGCATCTATGCAAATGTGCAAACTGACAATATTTTTATTTGATTGTCGAACAGAATCTGAAGATCACCTTAGTTTTACGGTTCAGAATGGATATTTGAACTGCTCATTGTCGAAATTTTGCTCATCTTCATGAGAATTTGAAGCACCTGTTGGTTCACAATAGTTGAGTTCTTTTTTTTTTTTTAGGTGTTCTAACATTCTCTCTCTCTCTGTCCCTCTCCTCGTAATGACAGACGAAACGGTTCGGATATTGGTGGAATTCTTGGAGGTGGCAATTACATCAATAGTTTACCTAAAAGGAGTATACCCTGGTGGCGCATTTGAGAGGAGGAGGTACATGAACGTGGTGGTACAGAGAGCTAGGCACCCACAACTCAGAGATTACATTCACTCTGCCGTTACTGGCCTCCTGCCTTTTATCCAAAAGGTAGTTTTTCTCCTTTTCTTTTATTTTCTTCTTGACAGTCGGACTAAAGAAACTTTTGGCTGATTGTTTTGGAATGGAAATGGAACTCTTCTTTTGTTTATTGGAATTGAATTTTTCATTTGATGAATGGATTATTTTTTTTCATGCGCCATGAAATTTTTCTGAAACATTAATAGGGATTGGTCGATAGAGTGGCTGTAATTTTTTTTAGCACTGAGAACATCCCAGTGGAAAGATTCATTTTCAAGCTCTCAGTGAACCAGTCGTATGCCTTGAAGGTGGAAGAAGGCGACCTGGAATTCTCTCTTAGATCATTCTTGGTGAAACTTTCAGTCTCGGGGCCTATTACTAAGGTTATACCATGTGGTAAGTGATAAATGTAGCAGGAACAAATGAACGACAATGAGCTTTCTATCAAGTTGGCCAATTCATTCTATCACAGGATGTTAGTGTTACTTTTTGCCTACTTGTTGAGAATTCTTTAATAGTGCCATGATATTAGAGAATGATACATAATTTTTTCTCTATTTATCAGATTGCAGGTGGGAGATAACAGCATACTTCCGTTCTATTCCTCAGGTTAGCACAAGCAAGGATGCAGAGCTTTGGATCCCAACTGACACGAAACAGTGGCAACGACCTCCACTAATAACCCCGATCAAGTCAATGAGTAGTGATCCTTTATGTGTGCAATTATATTTGGAACACCCAAGTCTCTCTGAACCAAAGCCTGCAGATCACGATAACTAGTTATTATTGTTAAAGTTATATATCTTAAAAATGAATACCAAAGTTGTACTAATAATCATATTTAAATTTTGATTAAGTAGTTATTCTCATTGTAAAAACTCTAGCCCTTTTTTTCTTTTTTTGAAAACAATCATTCTCTTTTAATGTTTTTATAGAGTTTATAGATTTTTTAATAATTTTTATGGAGTTCATAAATTTATGAATGATTTTTGAAGACTTTTATTTTCAAAGTTTATAAAAGTGTTGAAAAATTTCGAGATAATGGAAAAAAATTTTTTAAGACTTCTTATTTTAGAAGTCATCTAATGTCTATAAAAGTTTATTAATTTTTAAAATCAACGGCTTTTTAAATACTGGTAAATTTTTATGGACTTCATAAAAGTTGTAATTAAATACATTCAAATTTTTATAATTTTTTTTTTAAATTTTTGAAAATCTTTATTGAATATCCATTGATTTTTATTGATTTTTTTAAAAGTTTTTATTGAATACTTTTTGAATTTAAAGAGTTTGTAAAAGTCATTATTAAGTACTCCATAATTTTTAAAAATTTTAAAATCTATTATATTCTTTAATTTTCCTAATGCAATGCACCCTATATAAAGTTATCATTGTGTAATCCACAATTAGAAGTTTTTTTTCTTTTTGCTTTCTTTTATTCTCTAATAAAGTGAGTAATTTTAGTACTTGTTAGTTTTTATTTATTTTTTTGAAAATTTTGTTTTACATTTATTATTTTATCCTTCTTGATAAGAATTTTAATATATTATTAAGCATTGTTTTCTCAAATATATTCTAACATACTATATAAATTTCAGCATATATTGCGCTGTAATACCATATTTAGTGATAATATTCGTACTTGATAAAAATACATATTAATTAAAGAAGATTCGTAATGAAAATAAAATATGATTTTTGAATTATATTTTTAGATTTTGTATGGTAATTTATAAATAAAAATATCTCTACTATTTTTTAAAAAATAATAAATACTAAATATAATATCTATTAAATTATATTTAATTATTTGATTTATATTGTAGATTTATGTAAAGTGAATGAATGAAATGAATAATAAAATACAATCTCTCCTTCTCTTTCTTTTATTGGCTCCATAAGTTGCATTATTAGCCCGACAAAAAAATAGAAAGTAACTAGCAAAGACACTATCAACAAAACTATCATGTAGCTAAACATAAACGCTTTCCCTCACGTGGTCGTCCAACGACAGCACGGCTCCGCAACGGTTAAACGAAGATCTATCAAAAGACTGTTTTTGAGGAAATCTGAGAGCGATATGAGCTTGATTCTGTTCAACGCATCTGCTCCAATAGGCCTAATTACAGGCATTAAGAACGAATTTAGTGTTCTAATTCATTTATCGAACTAGGAGAACATCAACCTGTCCGCATTCTGCACTCTAACCGTTCGATTCTTTGCCTGAAAGAAATGTGTTTTTCTTATCTCCAAAATGCATAAAGCATTCAAATTTTCTCGCTTACACCAATCTATAAAATCTTGTCTTTTACACAAAAAAAAAAAAGGCAATGCATTCCCATTCCCTATCCTGTTTAAAAAGTCAAGTGCTATGTGGGTTCCGCTAAAGCAAAAATCAAGCGGAGGAAGAAGACCTACAAAGAAGACCACAGAGTTTATGATCTTGACAGAGTCATGGACTTACAGAAGAAACCATCTCTTATATTGCACCTTAAATCAATTATCCAATAACAAAAGCACCAATGTCTCCCCCTCCGGGGCCTCGAGAAGCAAGTTGGGTTTGTCCAGAAATAGAACTTCATGGCTGTCCTCGAGAAGTACCCTTCAATATTCCATGTTGGTGGCGGTAGTCATAGAACATCGCCTTTCGTTACTCTCACTGAGAAAGCTGGGAAGATTGCCAGTGAGGAAGATGAAGCTAGGGAGTTAATGGAACCCATTCTGGTCAAGAACTTGAGGAAGCTGTTAATGATGTCAATTGACTGTAGATTGCCACTAGAAAAGATTGAATTCATTGAAAATGAATTGGGTTACCTCAAGATTTCAAGAACTCGTTGATACCAAAATATCCAGAATATTTTTCAGTGAAAAATGTCAATGGGAAAGCTCATCTTCATTTGGAGAACTGGAATTCTCCATCAACGGTCACTGCTTGCGAGGAAAGATTAGCGGGCGAAGGAGTTTCTGTCACCAATCCGCCGAGGAAACAGATTAAAATATTAAAGGATGGTAATTATTTGGGTCCATTTGCTTTTAAAAATGTGATTTCCTGCTGGTTTTAGGCCAAATATGAGTTTTCTTGAGGATTTAGAGAGGTGACAGAGAATGGAATTTCCTTCACCGTACTTCAGCGCAAGGAGATTTGAAGCTACTGATCCAAAGGCGCGAAAGCGTGTGGTGGCTGTGCTTCATGAGCTACTTAGCTTGACAATGGAAAAGAGGATGACATCTATGCAATTGGATGCATTTCATTCTGAGTATTTGCTTCCATCTAGGTTGTTGCTTTGTTTGATAAAGCATCATGGTATATTTTATATCACCAACAAAGGTGCAAGGAGTACTGTTTTCCTCAAAGAAGCCTATGATGGTTTCCATTTAATTAATAAATCCCCTTTATTGTTGTTTAACGATAGTGGTTGCAGAGAGATCAATTTGTGTAATCATCAGATGCATGTTTGACAAACTTTTTCATATCTGTTCTTGTTCAGCATAATCTAAATATTACTTTAATTATATACTTCTAGTGTGTATCTAATTTTCGATATCCATTTTACATGGATTGTATATCTGTTTTTCTTTGTTTTGATATTATTGTTTTCAGTTATGTTCTTAAGCCATTAGTCGTCATCATTGCCAAATTGATCAACAATTGCAAAATCATAATTGCTGCTAAGTTTGGCAATGGATTGTGTTTCTTGCTTGCTACCTTGTATGTTTTATACACTTGTGGTCTTGGCAACTGCATTATTTAGGAAACCTGCATTTAAGAATCTCATTTGCAACAGCTTGGTCTTGGTGACAATGGGAAAGACAGAGTAAAAGCATGAAAAACTGTCCTCCGATGCTGGATGTCATGTATGATTGCAGGATTGTTTACACACACGTGCGCATACACACACACACGCGCGCGCACACGCACACACACACACATAGATATATACAATGAACAAAGAAAGGGCAATGGCTATATATATATATATATATATATAGCCATTGCCCTTTCTTTGTTCATTGTATTGGGAAAAACTTTCTTGTTTTACCTCTTGTTTCATGTAGCTTATTCCAGCTGGATACAACATAGGTTTATCTGAGGTGTGCTGAGTTTCATCTGTTTTTGCAGAATGGTCTGCGGTTTTTCCTCTTAAACTCTCTGGTCACCTGTGCTGAAGACTGGCAATTCCAAAAGGAAGGAGTTATTGGCATTGTGAGTGTATACTGCTCTTTTTCTCCATTAATGTCATAGTGAGACAGTGTGATCATTCTTATCTCTGTTCTAGACGTCTAATGTTTTTGTACCTCAACTAATCGATTGCTCATTCTTTTTTATTTAATTTTTTACCCAGGTTAAGGATGTCTTCCTGCCTTGCTACAATGCGTACACCTTCCTTGTTCAGAATTCAAGGAGAAGACCAAGGGCTACACCTTTTGTACCTTTCAATCTAGCCACTGTTCATAAGTCATCAAACGTGCTTGATTAATGGATCAACCCTGCCACCCAGAGTCTGGTTCATTTTGTACACAAAGAAATGGATAAATATCATCTTTAAGGTTATGTCTGTGGCCATTTTTCTTTCTGCAATTTATTTTCTTGAAAAATGTTTGCATGAGAAACCTGGAATTGTTATATCAATTGTCCAAAGTTATCTTGCAGACTATTGTGAGTGCATCCAAGCCCACTTTGAGTTTTTTGTTTTGGATTTCTTGATGTGGTTGTCAAAACAAGTTTGGCCTTCTGACATGAGCGTTGCCAGTTGACTAAATGCCTGATTCATTCTGTAACATGATTGTTGGCTTGGTGCATTAAATTATGTACGCACAGATCCTGCAATCATGGTGCTGATACAACCAGGAGATCGTGTGCTGCATTGTAATTAAACAGAGTAATGCATTTCTACCCTTTTAAGTTTCTTGACAGCCTAACAAGTATATATGTGCGACCAACCGTAAGAGATTAAAAGGCCTTACAAGAGAGGACAACTGCCGAACAGCTCTGTGAACACTTTACAACATCTGAAATTCTGTATCTTGTTATCCAACTTTTCTTTCCTTGCATTACTTTTGAGCATGCATAGTATAGTATCTTATGCTAGTAATGATCTCTAACATATTTAGAAGAGCTTTTTTGTTTGATGGGTTGCTATTAAAATAGTCATTAGGAACCATTCTTAGAAATGCCTCACTTTTTTGATAGAGAAGAGGGGACTAGTAAGACTATGAATGGTCTATAATTATTTACTGTTCCTCATCAATTTTAGGAACTTTGTTTTGCGGGTTTCACGTGCTTCTGATTGCATGTAAAGTTATGGCTCTTGTTACACCATCTTTATGGAAGTTGTTTGTCAAAATATGAGAAAAGCTTGTGATGGATCAGAAGAAAGCATTCACCACTGAAGTTTTCCACAATCAGAAGGAAAGGTGAAGTACATACCTCTATTGCTCATTTCAAATTTCTACTCTGATGCATGAAGTTTATTCATTGTTTGTATAGCCATAGATACAAGAGCTGTTAGGTTGTCCTGATTTCTGAAACCCTCCGTATTGCTTGAATTTCTGGCTGTCATAGGTAGTTTACTTCTAGTGTCACATCACACTAATTTTGTAAAATTTAACTTATTTATCAACGTGTTCACTATATCAATTACCTTAGGTCTTTAAAGCAATGGAAGCCTGGGAATCAAACATATTTTTTTTAAGTCTCTAGTTTAATTAATTATCCGTGCGTTCTCAGAGGGAGAAGCAAATTGAACAAAATGTGGCAAGGATGGTGACTATTTTCTATCTTGCTTGCAACATTCACAACCGTCATAAGAAGCATATAATGCCTCCTTTGAGGTTATTAAGATTAAAAATCTCACATTAAAAAAGTATATAAAATATAAAGAGTATATAATGGTTTGAATTTAGCTACCTAATTGATTAGTTTTTAACATTTTAGCAATGGTTGAGCCAAAATCATTTTAATCCATTTATTCTCGAGTTTAATCTCTATTTAATTTCTGTCATTTTTGCCCTTTCAATTTAATTTCTAACATGGTTTCAAAGCAGATTGGCCCAATTTAATTGTTGCGCTATATTTAATTCAATTTTGATTTTGGGGAGAGAAATTTCAATTTCAAGTGGTTAACTAAGTTGTAGCCACATGAGGGAGAGTGTTAAAATTAAAAATCTCACATTGAAAAAGTACATAAAATATAAAGGGTGTATAATAGTTTGAGTTTATCTACCTAATTGATTAGTTATAATCTTTTAACAATGATTGACCTGAACTCATTTTAATTCATCTATTCTCAGGCTTAACCACCACTCAATTTCTGTCGTTTCTACCCGTTCAATTTAATTTCTAACACAGGTTAGCTTGTAGTTTATTTCGTGCTTCTTTATTCTTGTTGTTATCTGCTATTTTCTTCTGGCATATTTTTTACTGTCCTTGCCCGGGTGTTGAATTGGAGAGAGAAGGTTATTATGCATCCAAATGCCGCCTTTCGTAATGACATAGGTGGGAAGCTAAGAGAGGTATGCGGATGATGCAGTGAATTTATTGCATACTAGTTATATTTATTGTCGTCCCTTTGGGATTTTTATGTCATGCATTTTTATAAAACGTTCTTCTTCATTTGTTGAATGATTCTCACCTCGGTGGGCATTCTGGAGTGTTGCGAACATACAAAAGAGTAGCACTACAATTCTATTGGCCTACCATATACAGGATGGTGCAAAATTGTTTCCCAACAATATACACAGTTCTTATATGTCATTAATGTGACTTTTAAGTGGTCGCTAAAAATCTTAGTAAATCCGATCTGAACTATCTAGCCTTAAATTTTTTATTCATAATAGATCTTTTCTTGATGCATAGAAAGAATACAGTACAAGTGTGATCGGATTGTTTTTCCATTTCGGTTTGGTATTACCACATGCAGCGAGTATAGTGATCGGATTTAATTATTTAAAATTATTTAGAATCAGATTGAAAATTGAGTACTTGAAAAATAAAGAAATTGATATAAAATCGGAATAAAAAAATATGTCTTAAGTTGAATCTCTCTCTAGATATATATAAAATCATGGATAACAACATGAGTTGGTATAGATCAGTTTTGTTATTCAGATCAAATATAAATTAACTTTAATTATCATTCAAATCTTACTAGTAAGTTCATTTCTTTATTTGTAGAAAGGGCCAAAAAATTTGCATTTGTCACCCACACTTTTTTAGTTTTACCTAATAACATTAATGATTAAGTGTTTTAAGGATACGTTTGGTAGGGATTAAAGAAATAAGAGTTAATAGTTAAAGAAAATAAAAAAAGAAAATAATATTATAAGAGTAACAATTAATTGCGTCTGATATTATATTAAAGATATAAGATTGATATTATAATTATTTATATTTATAATCAATTGATATTATTTAATAATATTAATAATTACAATTATTTTTTTAATAATATTTTGATACCATTTATATATTATTTAATATTTATATATTATAAATAATTACTATATGAATAATGTTTTTTTATTAGTATATTAATATAACTTTATAATAATCATATTTTTTTATTGATAAGACCAACCCTGTAAAATATATTGATGATAGACGGCAGAGGTGAGCAAACAGACAGTTTGGTCGGTTTGGTTTTTTATCAAATTTTAATAAATCAAATTTTTTATACTTCTAATCAAACCGAATCAAAATTTTTGAAAAACCGAATTAAACAAACCGATTAAATCGAAATTTATATGTTTATAAATTGAATTGAATTGATCTTATAAAAAGTTAGGTTCGGTTCGGTTAGTTTCAATTAAATTACATGTATTTTAAATTAAGTTCGATTCAAATTGGTTTGATTTATTATTATTTCAGTTAATTCAGTTTTTTCGGTTTTCTATCTAAAAAACCGAACTGAAAACTGAATTTTTTTAAAATTATAACCGAACAAACCGATTTTATTACAAGATCAAATTGAACCAAACCAAATCAGCTCAATTCGGTCCGGTTTTTGCTCATTAATAACATGCTATAGCAAATATTATGTGCCACACATAATGTTTGCATAAAATGATGAACTGATGTTATTTGTTTATGATATTAAGAGATATGATTTTGGAAATTAACAAAGAAACTACAATAAATTTCATAAAACATAATTGATTAGAAATGAATCCTACTCTCCTAAACTTTACCACCAAGTGGCTTGAGTTAGACAAACCTCATTGGTTTACTCCTTTCAAAATTTTCTCCATTAACGTAATAGTTTCTCAATTTTACTTTTCAATCTTTCCTTTTTTTAAAAAAAATCTTTTTTACTCTTCATAAACATAGTTTTGACGTATCAAAAATCAACTTTTTGCTATAAAAAAAAAAAATCAATTTCAACCCATGCGCCATGTAAGTGTTAGAAACTTCACCCATCTCATTTCTTGAATCTTTTTCATTGACCCCGTTTGTTGTGATAGTACATATGTACATCGTATAAGTCCAAAAAATATCAAACTAATATGCATACTAGCTTTTAACTATTTAAGATATCCAATTACATTTAAAACTAATTTTATGGTTAATTTTAGGAGCGTACATGGGATGCATAAAATTCGAGAATTTGAAAATCACCATCCCTTCCGAAAATAATCGATTCTCAAAATTCAAAAACCAGTCTCATCCCTATATTTAAGTCTCACCATGTCTTGTACCAAATTTTCAAGGCAAAACAATACGAAATACATAAAGTAAATAAAAAAAAATAAGACGATTTGAAATTGGTGATTTTAAAATTTTTAAATGTAAATATTAAATAAATATATTCATCTAATATTTATTTAAAATCTAAAATTTAAAATCAAGTATCTAATAAGGCAAAGAAAACAAGCCTGTAAAACTATAATATATCAATTTTGTAATATATTTATTATGAAATATAAATATATTATATCAATTATATAATATAAACATAATAAAAATACAAAAAACAAGTTTGCAATACTACAATTTATCAATTTTGAAATATAAACATAACATATATATATACACACACACACGCACGCACGGATATAGGTGTTACCTCATAAGTCTCCCACTTTTTTGCTTTGGGACAGTACGAGACAAGAAATTTTCGATTTTTTCTAGTACTTTTCATGAACAGTTTTTTAGGCTTAATTTTCAATTCAATTCAGTATTCTCATATCTCGATGGCATTCTAATTAATCTACCACAAAACACGTGATAATCAGTCTAATTAAACTTGATTTTAACTTGTTGATTCACCGATGTCACTTTTACATAGTAAGAGAGTGAAGCTTTAAAGTTAAAATATTGTAAATTAAAAAAAAATACATTTGCTTAAGTAAATAAGGGAAGGAAAAATCTTAAAGAACTCCATTTTCCCACCATTTGTTTCCCTCCACCACCGCAATCACTGCAAAGTTATCGTAATATACAAGTACTGGATACCTGAATCGGAAATTCAAAACACATATGAATCGGAGATTCAAAACACGTGTGAGAGACAAAGAAAAAAATAAAAGATAAAGAAAAAAAGGGAAAATTTTCTTTCTTTTTGTCAATCATAGTTTTCTTCATCTCATGTATAACTTTTTTTTTCTTTTTTCTTTTTTTTCTTACAATATATAGTTATGTTATATATAATTATTTTAATATAATATATAATTATATTATATTATTATAATTATATAATTTATATTATTATAAATGAGATTTGTATTCTAGAAAAATCAATTTAGATATATATAACTTATTTAATCTAATAAATATTTATTTTATGTTATATAATATAAAATAAAAATTATAAAAAATAATGATATAGGTTTATTTTTTATACTATAATTTTATTTCTTATTATATACTGTAGGTTTATTTTTTATATACTGTAGATTTATTTTTTATACACTATAAGTTCATTTCTTATATAATGTAGATTTATTTTTTATACACTGTAAGTTTATTTTTTAAATACTGCAGGTTCATTTTCTTATTATACACTATAGATTCATTCTTATATATTGTACGTTCATTTTTTATATACTGTAAGTTCATTTTTTTAAATATTGTAAGTTTATTCTTATATACTATAAGTTCATTTATTATAAACTGTAGTTCATTTTTTCTACAATTCATTAATAAAAATTAATATACAATATAAATTAATATAATATTTAACATAATTTAATATATTCTGTTATAATTAATTTATAAATTTTATAACATAATTAATTAATTAATATAATAATATAATATAAAATATATATTGTATTAATATAATTATATATAATATATACAATTATAATATATCATCTATAAAAAATAAAAAAATTAAACAAAAAAAAGTTGTGCACACTAATCTTATGTACGCGTTTTTTATTTTCATTACATATATTATGGATCTTTTGATTCATATTATTATATGAACAGAAGTTTAAGATATTATTCGTCACGTGTAGACATGTGGATTATAGAGCCTAAGAAGGGAGTCGGCCCGTGCAAGGATAAGTACGCCGAAGGGGTATGATGGGGAGGAGATGGAGAGACCTTATAGAAAGATGTAGAGGCAGATGAGTGAGCGGCATATGAGAGAAAAAGAGGCAATAGTAGCCGATCGCGTGAGAGGACAGGAATAAAGTGGTGAGTAGCTGTATAGAGATGGCTGTGGGGTATTTTAGATGGAGAATTTCCATGAGATTTTTATTTTAGATGTATAATTTTCATCCTAGTTCTTGCTAAATGTGAAGTACAAAGATTTAAGTATGATGATGAAATGATATAATCTGTAAAGAAAAATATGATATTTTTTTTTTTTTTTTTTTGGGGGGGGGGGGGGGTTAAAAAAGAGTAGATATTTTTTTCATGTGAAAAATAATTATTTATTTATTTAATTTTTATCTAATTTTGACCCTTGCAGTTCACATTCAGCATTACAAATTTACAAGGACTTAATAGAATTCTGCGTCAAAAGAAAAAACTAGCCAAAGAATTAATTTTGAAATTGATAAAATAGTTGAGGATCAAAATGGATATTATCCCAAAAAAATCTATAGATAATGAAATGGATTGATAAAAATCCAACATAGGTTAAGATTCGCATGAACTAGTGAATTTAAAATTAACTTTGCAATTATTATTTATGACCATTTATTTATTTAATCAGACTATATATATATATATAGAGAGAGAGAGAGAGATAATTCAGATGTATTAATCATTTTTGGCACACCGACACTGATTTATGGACACGTTTTATTATTTGTACATCTTCCTTTTTCTTATGTTGCATCCCAAAACACTACCAATCCCATACCGTTGTCTTCATGATCAACATGAGATAACTTTCAATGATTAAATCATGCCTTGATTTGTTTATTTATTTTTTTTGGTTCCCATAAATCTAATTTATTTACTTATAATATAAACAAAATGGTGTTAAAATAGGTAGATCTGAAGGCACATGTTTTTACAGATATGGGGGTTCATGAAACGTCCAAAGGTGATGAAATGGTGGGGATCAGCAACAGGCTGTGCAGCTTCTCATTATACACTGGAGCTGTCTCATCACTAAATCAAAGTCCATTGTTATTGATTTTATTAAATGATCAGTTCACGGTGGAGCCCATTCTCAGGCCCAAATGATTATAGTCAGTCCTGTCAGGTTGTTTCATATGGCCCATTTTTGTTGGGTCTTAAATGTTTATTCATGTGCTTTTCTTCAATAAAATTAATAAATAATTTTCAAAATAATTTAAGTGCAACTGTTTGGGATTTTTGTGCTGGTGTTAATTGTCATATTCATTTTGAAAAAACATTAATCAAACAGTAATTACAATCTAATCCATTTTAATAATGATAATTGTATATTTATTTAAAGATTTTCTCAACTTTTTTAAGAAAATTTAGCTTAAAGACAAAGAAACTGAAATGACGTCCCGAATGTATCCTGGCAAATGTCAATTGATAGCAATGGCATCTGCTGCTATAATGGGTACAAAAAATCCTAATATTCAAGTTGTCGAAAAAATACAAAATTATAAAGGGAGCATTCATATTTCCAAAGCAGTGCGTGTGTGTATGAGATTGACTCAATGTTTTAAAAATAGAATGATAATTGATGTAATCTTCTTTTTTTTTTTTGGTTGGATTTGCAATTAATCAATAGATTAGACGCACCGATAGTGCTCTTAGATTAGATTAGGCATAATTTGTTAAGTTCATATATGGGGGTATAGGGCGGTTAGATTAGGCAGGGTAGTTCAGTTCATGTATGGGTATAGTGTTGTTAGATTAGATTAGGCGTAATTAGTTAATTTTAAATAAATCTCCAGACCTTATTTTTTTTTTTTTTTAGGTAGTTTGTTGTTTGGCTAAGTTAGAAAGTCAGAATTCTAAAGGCATGATGATGCTCTTAAAAGAAAGCAATTCAAATCAATGGATTTTTTTATAAAAAAAAAGAAAAAGAAGAAACAAAAATGTCATTTCCATGTGTCGTTCAAAATAAAATACCCTTAATATAATTTATAATCTGCTTTTACGACAATTGTCATCATCATCATCCAAAGGGGTCCAAATTGAAGCAAGCAATATTGATGGTCCATTATTGGTAGGCTCCATATTTGAACATTGGATTTGTTGATGGCACAATAATATTGCAATCCATAGTGGAAATATTACCAAATATTTCATCCATTTATTAGGTCCAATGTGTTTGCTGATTCTTTGAAATGTCACCTTTCAACACCTATCTCAATTCTCCTGTCATTTTCCCTGTGAGAATGTGAGAAATTTTTCATAAAGGGGGAAAGGGAAGAAATAGGGGAAAAGATTGACATATACATATCGTACATATAATATATCTCATTATATATTCTTGATAGGTATGATTTCATTGGAATCACTTTTTCATTATTTTTAACCCATTACTTAGTCCAATCAAATATCTCTTCATTCTATCCATCCACATGGAAAATTCATTTGCATTGCTAGTTATCATGTTTTGCCCACTTTTATCTCTTTATCTAAGCTACTACTTTGATGGATGATTTTAGTAGTGGTTGGCTTTTTAGTGGTAGTGGTGCCTCCTAATGTTATAGACAAGAAGGAACTATTGCAGCACTTTAAAGAAAGTGCCTATCGATATATGAGAGAGAGAGAGAGAGAGCAATGATTTTACCAAAGACGGAGGAAGTTGGGTTAGCAACCACAATCTTCAAGACCCCATTAATGGGATAAGTGAGACTTCAATGGTCATAGCACATGGATTTTGTGTCCTAGTGGGGGAAGCTGATGTTTACACTTGCATAGCAAATCTGTCAAAAAAATAAAAAAAATTGTTGGAATAGTTTTTCTTGCTTTACCTTTTTTTTTTTTGGGTGTATGTTCCTTTATGATTATGATTATTGTTATTATTATGTGGATATTTTTTTCCCCACTCATCTATATAGTGGGGTTTTCTGGATTCAAAATTGCAATAAATAATGTCTTTATCTTTAGCCTTACTCCACCCAACACACCAAATGCATCCACGTAAAGTAGACTCATGTCAGGTCATTGAAATTCCCACATAAAGGAGGAAGAACTATATATATTCATTTTGTAAGATATGATTTTCTAGATGAATAATGGGGTTTATGCCTTCTTTCTTTTGGGGTCTGTGGATTCTTATCTTGATCCACCATGCCTTTTCAAAAGAAAAATTATGTGTATTACCCATCACTCCCTCTCACCCCTTAATGAGATTGTGCAGAGTAAGAGGAGGGATTTCCCATTAATTTAATGACATTTATTTAATTAAACCTAATATATTTATTAATTATACTATTTCTCTTGGCAAAGAAATAGAAATTCCACATACATGTGCATATTGGTTTCAAAAGTGGGCAATTACTACATCATTTCAGCTTCTTCTTTAACTTTATTAGCTTTTCAATGCATAGTGTTTTTTGGGACAACAAACCATAGTATAAGTTACCAAGAAATGCTACTTTAATGCCATTAAAGTCTTTAGCTTGACTTGCTCTATTGGATGGATGGCTTGTGACATGGGCATATGTATGTGTAGGGCCTTCAGGTACAAAACAAGAAACAAGAAAAACACTATTCAAATTTTTTTTTAAAAAAAAAGGTAAACAAAATCAATTGTAAGATGATGATGGACTCTGAACATGAAGAAAGTTGGGGTTCTCCATCATAGCCCCCATGCCTGCCTTTTTTATTGGATCCACAATCAAATTCCATGCCTTGTACTGGCCTATATATATATATATATATATATATATATATATAAACTTTTAGGACAAGCTAGCTGCAGCCCCACGTCTGAACTGAAACAAAAACATAGAATATGGTTTTTATTTGGCAGTTGTTTATATCTCCTAAGTGGACAACTTAAGTGATACACATTTCCATCGCTTTTCACTACTGAGTTCACTAAAAATAAAAATTAACATAAGAGCACAAACGGCACAAGGCATGGACCTTATTTTTTACAAATAAAATAGATAGATACAGAAGTATTTGGTATTGGGTCGAGTGTCATTTTTTTTAATAGTCGGTTAGTGGCGTAAATGAATCAAGACAATTCGTAAACTACTCGAGATTGATTTGAAAAATACTCAAAATCGACTCGAAATTAATCAAACCGAGCTCGAGCTTGAGTTACTTGAGTAGTCGAGTGAACCGAATTCAAACTTCAAATACTCGGCTCGAGATATTCATAAGTCTAATCGAGTTTAAATATATTTATAATATAACCAATTAAGTTTAATTGATTTATATCTAATTGAACTTATTTGAACCTAAATTTCAATTTATATAATTGATAAAAAATATATATAAATAAACGAGTTTAATCAAGTTGAGCTCGAGCTTAAAAATTGAAATCTGATCAAGACCAAACTTCAAATTTTTAAGTCAAACTCAAACTCAAATCTAACAAAATTTGGTTCAACTTTATTTGATTACACCCTATAGTCAGCATTTGGTTGGCCTTACTGTGCGTAGTGTGTACGTGACGATGTATTCGAGCACATACAAATTTTAAGGCTTTTGTTGGAATATATATATCTCTCCCTCTGTCTATCTATCCATCATGTGAGTGTTATTGGAGATATATATATATATATATATGCAGCTGATGAGAAGAAGTTAAAGAAAAGAATATGGCCCACGTGAAATTGATATGTGATTCTATAAGGAAAGGGGACCGAAACCATAATTCAATTAAGTTGGGATACTAGTTCATTATTCTAACATCTTTTTCACTTGAAGAAGACATATATAGGGTTATGTGTGTCTTTGGATTGCTTGCTTTTACCATAGCATATATATATATATATATATATATATATATATATGGGTGTGTTTGGTATAAGAGATTATAATAAGTTTTCTAGAGATGGGGATTCCATCGTGCAACACACCATTCAACCAAAAAAAAAAAAAAAAAAAAGAAAAAACATCACAATGATATGTGCCATTTTATAACAAAACAGTACTTAATTCTGTCTTTGGCAATCCCAATTATCTCCTAAGATACCCATTTTTTTATTTATTAGAGATGTAATCTAGTTGAAAATAATTATCAAATGTTACACTGTCACCGTCCAATTAATTTAATGACAAAATAATGAGGGACCCATAAATTCTAATTATGCACTTGTGGTTTTGATTATTATGTTTATGCTGCATCGATGTAATCCCACAAATAACAACATTGACCTCCTTTAATCATCATTCTTTTAATTGCAAGAATTCATTCTTACGAAAAAAGCTTCTTCAATTGCACTTTGGTTGGCATCAAATAAAAGTTCATCTGATTGAGCCCTATGCCAAATGTCTTTAGCTCAAAACATCACATAGAAAAAGATAACTCTCCCCTTTAATACTTACTTTATTAACCTCAACAATTATTTTAAGGATTAGTTCAAATGGTTAAAATAGTTTGTATATTTTTGAATTTTTCAATTCAAATTTTTAAATTAATATTTAAAAATATCAATTAAATATCTGTAAATTAAATATATCCCTAAAATAATTAAAAAAATTTGATTTCAATTGATGCATGTATTGACGTGAATCTTAAAAAATAATTCATTTAAAGAGATATATTGGTGGTTGAAGATGTCTCAATCAATTAAGGTTTACTTGAAAATTAATGACATTGAGCATTAAAAAAGAAAACAACAAAATTGTAGAAAACTAATGAATCCAATTAGCCATGGGTTGAAGTAATGCGTTTGAACTGATTTAGCTTAGATTAACCGTAAATGAAGCTGATAAGGATTGAACCAAACAGAGACTAATTATTGTCCATATTTTGAAGAAAATTCTATACAAGCACTGTGTCTATTTTCAATCCCCTAAAAAAATGATCACAATTATTGATGTTGATAAGTATTTCAAAATACAGGGAATTTGCAGCCACCTTACATCCAAAAGAGATGGTGGCAAGGTGCGTGATAGTGACAAAATGTTTGTTTTAAATTTATAACTGGCATTGCATTGACATTTCGTTGGACCTATTATATAATATTCCTTTGGGAAATCATAGCTGCATACGGCAATTGGATTTCATGAAGAAGAGACAAAATTTTAACTATTAAATCAAACAAATCGGTCTATTTATTGCGTCGAATGTGGATTATTCACTGAACAAATTACATCCAATATATATATATATATATATATATATAGTTCACTTGTGAATAGAATAAATTGGAATAATCAAATATATATAAAATAAATTCTCAGCAATCAAGAGTCGTAGAAATCGAATCCATATGTGACAAATTTGACTTTCGTCCATCTTATTTAGTTCTAGATGATTACCGGATTATTTTGATGATGTGTTAAAAAAATAAAAATAAGTATAACGGCAAAGAAGATAATTGATGAAAAATGTTGTGAAAAAAAATATATAAATTTAAGTTTCGTTTATTTCACAGTTCTTGAAAATATTTTTCAAGAAAACATTTATGTAATTTTCTTCATTTAGTACATTTAGAAAAATTAAGCAAAAAAAATATTTTTTTTGGTTAAAGAGAAAATTAAGACATCTTTCAAAAAAATAACTTTTTGTTTTAAAAATGAAAAATTATTTTTCAGATTTTGACAAATTCATTTAAATAAAAAATAAATACTATAAATATATATATTTATTATCATTGACTACCGACATTGTTATTAATCATTATTGATCGACAATAATTGCTGACAAGAAGTGAAACCCACAAAAATTTATTTATTTTCAATATATTTTTTTTATATTAAATAATAAATAATATAAATATAAAATATTTATAGTATCAATTTTATTATAATCTTATTAATCAAAAGAAACTTAATATTTTTTTATAATATATTACAAACACTAGAAAATATGCTATTTGAAAAGTATTTTCTTAGATAACATTTTTCTCAAACAAGTTATTTTTCATAAAACAAACAAAACCTTAATTTGAATATTTTATTATATTGGCATACAATAATTGAATTTAAAATTAAAAAAGAAATGTATTGATAACTTCACATTAAAAATTATACATATTATTGATCATATATTATGTTTAAGTGCTAAAAATAAGAAGTTAATGTATGATAAAATTACATAAAATAATATACTGATAAAATGCATTTTATCATCTCGATAAAGATTTAAATTTGAAATTTACATTTTCATACCTGAATTAAAAAGTGATATATATATATATAAACCCCAACCAAAGGTGGGATCATTTCTTTTTCGAGTAAAATGTTGTCCTACTTTTGATGACATCCCTAAGCAAAAAGACCTTTTATAATTGGCAAGTTCATTTAGCCTTTAAATAAATAAATAATCATAATTAACCAAAATCGTATGATGTTACATATTAGGTGATGAAAACTGTTGGCAATTTTTTTTTATTGTGTTTTCTACTTACTTTTTTTATTTTGTGATATTTAAGGAATTTTTATTTACTTTTTATAATAATTTTTATAATTTATTTATTTATTAATTTATAAAATTTACTAAATATCAAAAAAAAAAAAGATAACAAAAAAAGCTACTAACAGTTTCTTCGGAATCTCGGCCTCTGCATTCAACGCTTTTCAAGTTATTTATTATTAAAAAAAGTTGTTTAATAAATTATTAATTAGGAGTTTTTTAAAAAAAATAAGAGAAAGAGAAATATAACAGAAAAAAAAAAAAGAAGAAAGAAAATAAAGGGTGAAAAGGAAGGGGAAACGAAACGCGGAATCAGATTCACGTGTTTTGGAGGGCATGCCGGTCATAAAGGGACAGGTGGTCCTGATCTGATGGGGCCCTCAAGTGGGCCCGTAGATCCTACAAACAAAATCGCCTATTATTTTTGTGTTGTCCTTGTTACTTTCTCCTTATTAAATGCTAACTTTGGATTTTTGTGTTGTGTTTATGTAGGACCCTATCCTATCAAACCTTTTTTTTTTAAATAATTCTCTTAAATAAAACACTTTTTCTTTCTTTTTTTTTTTTTTCCTGAAAATGGTCAATTAATTAATTAGTTGGACAATTTTGAAGGTTGAAATGCTTGAAGATGACTTGTGAACAACTTGGACATAGTTTTCTATGGAGATAGCACTATTTTAATACTATTATTCCGAACCATTTAATGTAATATTCCCAATTCAATAAACCCTTTATTGGAATGGACTACCCATAAGATAAACAATCTTATAATCAATTTGTGCTATTTTATTTCTTTAATAATTGTGCTATCTGTTTGTTGAGTAATGATAAAGCTTTATTATCACTATCTTTTAACATTTTTGCTATAAAAAAAATCCTTCATCAATATCCATAAATTTTAATTTAAATAAATGTTCACTAAAATTTAATAGTAATTCACCAATGCACTAAACTACAAATTTGCATGGAGGACAAAAAATTTCAATGTTCACACCAAAGTTCGTATCAACATGTTTATCATAGCATATATCACCAATTTCAACGTCTCCCTCGTTTTCATAACATGGCAATTTCAAAAGTTGCCTAACATTATTTGTCTTAGCCTCTGCAAACTAGAAATTTCATAAATCATGCATATTCATCTTCCCAATTTATTAAAATCTATAAATAATTTAATTAAGAAATGTGATAAGGCTTAAAATAATAATGGTAATAAGCAATAAAATAAAAACACAGAATAAAAACAAAAGGGTTGTGAGTGGTGGGTACTTTTTATTTTTTAGAAAAAAAAATAGTACGGGCAAAAGGGGTACTTTTCTATGTAGTCCATATTGACAATGACAAAAGAGGCAGCAAAGTAACGTGGTTAGGACGGGGGATCTCGTCTTCTTCTCCGCCTCCTTCAATTCAAAACAGTTTCTTCTTCTCTGCCTTCCTCGCATTTCTCAACACCACTTATACGCTAACCTGGGCCACTCGTTTGTTGAATGTATCGTCATCAATCATATTAAAATATCAAACTGCCTTTTAATGTGAAAATAAAATAATTAATGATAACGTCGTCGTCTTGAATACGCCAAAGCCAAGCGACGGATGATGCACAAAAAAACGGTACTACTAGTGGCAGGCGCCTCACTTTGTTTTCGTTCTTTTAGATGTTATCCATCTATTTTACCATTTCTTGCCTCATTTGGCGGGCTCTTCTTCTCTTTAACCACCCATCATCTTCTCTGTCTTTTTCTTTTTCTTTTCTTTTATTTTTTAAGGATATTTAAAATCTTTAACAACTTTTTTTTTTTAAAAAAAAAATCTCAATCTACAGATATAAATTTAAAAAAGGAGGGATTTTTGCAGAGCTCCAAATGAGGCCAATCACCAGAAATGAGAAAAGTTGAAAAATATTTATTAAAAAAAGAAAATCGTGCGTTTGGGTGTGCGCACGAGAAGAGAGGGTTAAGTTCCCACGACTGCCACTGCACAATAACAGCGACATTTGCGCGCGTCCTACGTGTCAGCTTTTATCTCACACCTGTCCCTTTCTTTGTCCTCGATGATTCCACGCCTTCCTCATCGCGCGTGAATATCACATGCCCAACCTCATCTCACCAATTCACTGTCTAACATATGTAATCGACCTTTTTTTTACAAAAAAAAAAGAAATTTTTTTAACTAAATTCGCTATTCTTCTTCAATCATCCTAATATCTGTACTCAATTTTTTTTTTTTTTAACAAAAGGAAAAACTATTGTTCATCTGCCTGTCCAGTAGATGCGTGCTCCAGGAGTCCGGGTCCCATAGTTCTCCATGCCCCCACTTCTCACCTTATTTGTCGCCTTCACTCCTACGCCCATCCTACCGGACTCATTAATTTAATTAAAACTGCATAACAAAATTAACGAGATAAATACAAATAGGATGTGATTTGGTAAAATCTAGTAATTAACTAATACAAATTCGCTCTGCCGAATTCTCCTCTCCCCGAATATTGTTTCCCTTCTTTGTCATATAATATCCATCTATGCGTTTCTAATCTAAAACTGCAAAATTCTCAACAGATCTACAAATGAAAACGTCGATTAGAACGACTAAGCAAAATAAATAAACAATCAATCTACTCTATAACTAAACCAAAAAAAAACTATTAAAACGAACAATTCTTTTTGAATTTCTTCTTCTTTTTTTTTTCGATTGGGTGTAATTGTAATGGCTCATGACATGTTAACATGGAAACTGGCGTTCTTGGTGACTTTACAGATTGGGCAAGTATTGAGGCTAGACCCACAAACAGTACACAAGCAAAGATGCCTGCACGGCAATAGCAAAACACACGATTCCTCCTTCCTACACTTCCTGCACAGCCTACTTGTGTCCTTATCCTGCTCCCCACCTGCTAGCGTGCACCTCCTATCCTTCCCTTCTTCACCCTCGCCGCTACTTCCGCAGCATGATTGGGCATCGTCCATTTCATCTGCATTGGGTTCGTCTAATCCTACGCCTCGAATGCGGTCGTCCTTATTAACCTGTGCCGCAGCAAGGACTTGTTCAAGGTTGGTCCGCAAAGCATTGGCCGTGGCCTCGTTGGTTTGTGCCAAGTCTCGCCATATTTGGTTCTCTATGCATAAAGATTTCACCCTCTCTTCAAGTGCCCAATTCAATTTACCCATCTTCTCGATTTCATCCTCCTTAGCCCTTAGCCTCTTTAGCACCCCTTCCTCTATCGCCTCTACTATCCTCCTCGCTTGCCTCTTTCTCTTCTCCTCTAACTCCATCTTCACTTTCTCCATCTATATATATATATATATATAACAGAACAAAGAATTCAATATTAATATCAATACCCAAAGAATGATTAATTATAAGTTACTTTTAAGGAAGATTAAGGGTATACTTACATGTTGGGAAACAAGGCGGTCGACATCGAGTTGCTGTTGCTGGATCTGGAGGGAGAGATCTTGGCCAAGAAAGGAGAAGGGAGAGGGAGGAGGAGTAGTCTTGTTGGCGTGTGGAGTGATGGGATAAGAGAGGAGAGGGTTAATGGATGACGAGGAGTCTCTTGTGCGTTTTCTTGAAATAGGGAGATTGTAGGAAATGCCACTTTCTGTCTCGATTGGTGTTTTGTGAGCGATTGAATCTGTGAGTCTAGAACTGTACATGGGAAGTAGTGTCTCTGTTGCTGTTCCTGATAATGGAATCCGATATCCCATTTGGGTGGTGTTGTACATATTCGTGGTTGGTTCAGCTAGGTTCATTATTTCCCTGCATATTCATCAGCAAACAAGAAGACGACATTTAGATTTGTCTACATATTCAACTCTGGTTAAAAGCATATATAGAAAGAAAGAAAGAGATAGAGGGGAAGAGTACCTGTTGCCTAAGAGCTGAGGAGGGAAGAGATTGAGATGCCGAGCTTCTACAGCCATGATAATGAAGAGGACGATGGTATGGTTTTTGCTTTGTGGTCTCTTTAGTAAAAGATGTTAAGTATGTTTCTTTAGGTTTTGGCTTTCTTTGGTATTGGTTTTTGGTTTTTAAGAAGGAGAAGATGAAGAAGGGAACAAGTTAGGGATGGGATGGGATGGGATGGGATGGGAAATGAAGGTGGCAAGGCTGTATGGTGGGGTTTATTTAGGGTTTGGTTCGGTCTAGAAAGAGAAAAAGTAAGAAAGCTATGGACAGAGAGAGAATCAAATTAAAACACAAATAATATTAATAATATATGTATATAATTATTTGTTTGTATGGAGAAGAGATAGGTAGATACAGATGAGAGAGATTTGCATTGTTGGTTTTAGTTCTTTTGTCTATTTTAGGATTCAGGTACCAGAAAAACCCCATTCTCCTACTTGACTCCAATCCTATAACAAACAGACGTCCTGGTCACTCCGCAATTTCTCAGATTTACCAGGGCATTTCCGGTATATCAGCCATTCCACAAGGTAACTGTCTTCTTTATATATATATATATATATATTCAACGAATTTAAAACAAAAAATAAATAAACGGCAAGGTGATCTGCCACGTAACCACCTGCCCAGTGCAGTGAGCCCCGTACACGCAGTGAACAAGGTGAACTCGTATAGGGTCCCATGTCTACACGAGTGGGACAGGTTTACAGGACTGGAGAATAGGGACAGGACACAGAAAATGAAAGAAATAAACTAATGGTGGGGCACATGAAAAGCCAGCGTGGCAGTAGGTGGACCCCACAAAGATTGGATTGTTGTCAAGAAACTAGGGAACTCATTAGAAGCGGCCGTTGGGAAAAAAAGGGCGAGTCAGGGTCATTTGGCATTTACTAATCGCTTTTGATTTTTTCTTTCTTTCTTTTTTTTTTTTTGGTTTTTAAGACACGTTAATCCATGCTGGTCGCATGGGAAACGTTGATGTTAGGCTTTGTCTGTGCCACGTGGCTAATTATTTCCTGCTAAAGTGGTTGTGGACTATTTCTTTCTTTCTTTCTGTTCGTCCCCTTGTTTGTTTGTTTTCTCTGTGGTAAGCGTTTGCTCATCTCATCTGCAAACACAAATTCTTGATCATTCGATCCATCAATATCAACCATTAAATGGTTATGGTGATTAACATTATCAGAAGAAAATTTCTCTTCTTTTCTCTTTCTTTCAATGCTAAGAAAATCAGCAATTGGCAAGCCATTGAATTTCTTAACTAATTGCCAACCTTCTAAAATTCTAAGTTGTACAAGAAATATTTGACAACTTGGCTGCAAATGCTAAAATTATATAAGGCCTTATTATTTAAGCAAGCAAGATTCACACAGGCTAATGACAATCCAAGAAACAAATGTTCCTTTATCTAGGAAGCTATGAGATCACGAGTGAAAGTTGTGCTGGCTATCCAAATTTGACCATGCACCCATTGCCCACCTCTCATGCTTTCCTAGATAAATATATATATATCTATTGACAAATCTACGCTAGTTTTGAATATCAGCATCTATCAAAATTGCCCTGACAAATGGGTCTCAATTTCAGTACCCTGCCATCCGTTTCTGTATCTCATTATTTGGACTCTACCCCCATTCCAAATATGAATAATTCACATATTACTTACCTATTTTTTAATACTATTATTATTTCATTTGATTTGACTAATCATTCAATTTTAGGCACTTGTCTGTTTTAAAATGCGAATATTTAGTTTTGAGAGATTATAATTTGTGAGTTTGATTGAGTCTAATTAATCAAAATATAAAATAAAAACTTTTTATCTTTACTGTTAAAAGAAATATTTTCTATTATACAAAATTTTTAGTTTAAATTAAAATAGTATACAATAGTTTAGGTATAGTTTGAAAAATACTAAATATAAACTTTCAAAATTTTGATCCTTTCTATTTCCAAAATCAAAGAAGCTTCCTAATATTTCAAATATACCTAATCTTTCGTTTATTTTTATTTATTATTTTCGAATTTTATTTTTAATTTATCCACTGTTTTAAAAAATCCAGGAAATTTTAATTATTTTTCTAAAATTCTCTCTCATCTCTTATGAGAAAATAATTAATAAAATGAAAATTTAAATATTTTGAAAAAAAAGTTATCCGTATATAATTACTTCTATATAATTAAAGTTATTTAATAACTTCATCAACCCTTAACATAGAAACGAGAGATAAACATAAACTTAACACATTACCTACCACGACAAATCTAATAAAAGGCGATAAAAGTGAACGAGCTCTGGCTAGTTTAATCAAATATTAACAATTATAACCATCAGAGAGATGGTAATTATTGGACAATTACTACAAAAACCCTCTACATAAAACAAAATCAAGTAACATATTCTAGCTTATCTTCAGACATCACTAGATATTTCATTGTAAAAGGTACGTGAAAACGGACCTTTTATACAGACTTGAGGCTTTTGTATTCATTTGATTTTGAGGCACAAAGCCAAGAAGATGACATGTCTAAAGCTTAGTGTGTGATCAACAAAAAAACAGATGCTCCTGAAGCAATAATCTCCTCCAAATCAAAATCAACCATTCGTTCTACCTACTAGCAAATTATCTCTTATTTCCTCCACTTTCAGCAATCCATTATTATGTAAGATTAGACAAATGAGCTCCAATTAAGGAGACAAAACGACAAATGAATAAGCCATTTGATTAGTGTACAAAACAATCTGCCATTGTAAATTAAACAATTTAATTAATTAATTAATAATGCCGATTGCCAACGAACAATTTTGATCCTCCTAATCCAAGGACCGTTTATTATGTATATCTGACAGGGTTTTCTTTTTTCTTTTTTAAAATAATATTGGCATGTAGTATTTATATACGACACCCACATGGGTAAAGATATATAATAAAAGGAAAAGCATAATTATAAGATAACTCACGCCGCATGAGGCAGGCCGTACAGACACAAGGCCATAGAGCATTAATAAATTACACCTTGGCTTTGGCTTTGTACCTTTCCCTCATCCTTCTCCCATCTGACTTTGCTTCCCTATTTTACAAATTACCTCCAAAAGGAGTATGCTTTAACG
The DNA here is from genome assembly GCA_949677035.1 of Omphalea diandra. NCBI lineage: Eukaryota > Viridiplantae > Streptophyta > Magnoliopsida > Malpighiales > Euphorbiaceae > Omphalea > Omphalea diandra. The sequence goes on along the minus strand of CATIWR010067913.1, from coordinate 17,185 downwards.
TATAGACTATAAATTAGTATAGAGAACATTGGATGCAGCCTTTGTACGTATATGTGACAAAAGAAAGGGATAATTATAATAATCAAGACCCTACTACTTTGCTTCCTTTAATAAAAGTGCTTGATCTGATTATACTAATTTGATTGATTAGATTTATTAACATTTAATTTAGTGATAATAATTAAGCATTAGCATTGGACAATTCAATCTTTCCCTATTTTGGGAAATTTAGCTTGCTCGATAATATCAAAGTATATATATAATTTTGTTAATAAAGCAGAGAGTTGATGTTAATCAAAAAATTGAATTTCAAGAAAAGTCTTAAACAATTGTAATGAAGAAAGTTGAAGAGGGAGAGGAACCCCACAACAAGAAGATTAGATGAAAAGTAGCTAGCTAGATAGATGGATTCTGTTTTCTCCTCCCCTTTTCTTTTACCTCTCTCTTTTATTCTATAGCTCCATTATTGCATACATCAAGCCAAGTAGCCAACCATCTTTCCTTGAACCACCACCGAAATTGAAAAAGGGGGGAAAAATAAAACGACACCATCGAAATTAAAGTGATTTCTTTTTTGTAAAAAACAAAAAAAAAAAGTTAGGGAAAAAGCGAGCAATGGGTCACACCCCCCACATAACATTACATTTTTTTCTTTTGATGTCTTTATTAGTGGATGATTTTATTTTCTTCTCAGGAAAAAAAAAGCAAGAAAAGATGCTAATATGAGCGGTTATGATTGATTGCACTATGCATGTTGCCACAATAAATTAGGACAGCACAAGTATTTTACATAGAGATAGAGAGAGGAGAAGAGAGGGGTATCATGTGTGTTTGTGCTTCCCCTCTTTTTAGGGCAAAATATATTGCATCTTGACCTTGATGTGTGGGAGTTTTCTTTAAATGGTTTTTCTTCTATCAATATTTTACATGTGATCTCCACCCTTCTTTCTTTAAAACATTATGAGAATCTCACCTTGTTTTAGCTTTCTAGGAATCTCATTCATCACCCTCCATCCACAACCCTACACAAGTTTTTTTTTTTTTTTTTTTCTTTTATTAAAGTCAAGAGAGAAGATATGGTAACTTGCATATTTAGCTAGTATTGATAATGAATGAGATTCCTCACATCACAGCAAAGCAAAAATGAAAGCTAAGATTCACTTTTCACGAGTAGTTTTTTCTTTATTATTTTTGCAATGTGTGGTTTAATTAATAATTATAAAGTTTTGGTCTTGTGACAAATTGATGCTGATAATGGTTTGCTGGGGTCAGTTGAACTATCATTATTTCTTGTATTGGAAACATACCTTACTTGTACTCGGGATTCTTAGAAAGAGAGGTTATATATATGTATATATATATATTTGATAGATAGCTTTGTATCTCTTCCGCCAGAAAAAATTTGACCGTTTGGTTAGAGTAGAGAGAACAGGGAACGATAATAAGCATTCATGGATATATGTGTGGACCCAAAATTAATAAAAAGGTAGGGCACTTGATTCTCTCTATCTTCACTGACATGGTTTTGTATACATTTATTCATTCATCAGTCTTTATTGACTAATAATTGAAGCAAAAAAACAAAAAATTAAATGGGGACATGTATGATTCAAAAGAAAGATGAGTAGGAGACATCAAATGGGTTAATGAATATGGAGTGAGCGTTGGACTTGGAAAAGATGAAGTCTTTCTTCCCAAAACGACACGTTTCTCAACGCACCTTCTTTGTGATTTCTCATTGTTAGGTTGGTGTTTGCTAGTATTTGCTATGGGGGTGTCCCAGCATAACTTCTTACCTCCATTGCCTTTATGTTATAGCATGTGCATATCCATGCTTTGTCCCACACATGGACAACTCATGGCAGATGCTTCTTCCAACATGATAGCTACTTCACTGCTTAACCATAATATTCATATCAATTATAATTCCCTTCAACAAATTACTTCCAAACATCTTGAATTTTATATTTTTCTTCTTTTTTCCTTTTCGTTCATTTATTTTTATATATTCATATAAGGTAGCCTTTCACTTTTTTCTTGGTTCACCAAAATTGACAAAATCTATCATAAAAATGAATGGTGGATTTGAAATTATTAATAATGAACACCTAATTGAGCTAATCAAGATATTTTTGTGAGTAGCGAGATTTAAAATTAATTAAAATAGAAATTATTTCTATTAGAGTCTATAATACTGATTTAATTCATTCAATCCGTCATAAGAAAAAAAAAAATCTACTCCTAATTGATTTTTACACACTTTTTCTTCAAATTGAATAATTAAAATAAACAATTGTAGACATATGAAAAAGACATACAATTACATATAGACATGTACGTCTTATTGATAACTTTCACGATTTATGCTTGGCCAAAAGAATTAATTAGTTTCCACTTGTGGACTTTGGCTAAGAGTAATTGATTGATATAATAAGACGGCTACTGAACTCAACATACTTCTTTTCTTAAACTTATTGAGATTCACAATATGGGAAGAGACTCGTGACCATTGAATTAAATTGGCTGTAACTACATACAGTTTCCAAGTATACTTGCTTTGGGTAAGAGTTGTTGAAAGATATTAAATAGGCAAATTCTATTCTCATGAATGTTATAAACTTTGGCTATAAATATATACACCCTCCATTTGATCAAAGTCGCTACGCGACAAATCTTCCACTACTACTAGTACTCAATTTTGGTGATATCATAGAAGGCTATATGTCGCCATCCACATTACTTGTACTCCTTATTTTTTATTGCTTTAATTTGCCCACAGGTACATTGTGAATCCAAGACCACCCTTTTCCTATCTTGATGTAAAGTTCACGTTCTGATAGTTGCTTTCCTTTTCTGTTATCCTAACCTATATCAGCAAGCAACTTCTTGTTGGTTGATGAACCTTGTTAATAAGCAATAACTATGGTCTCCTTTCAGAATCGCATCAATCATTCCATATCTTATTCCTAGTGGACTTCTTTGTACTGTTAACCCAAAATGCGTACTCTGGGCTAGCTCCTTGTGGCCCAAATTCCAATCCAAACGTTTTAGAACAAAGTATGCTCACCACCAAATGGTTTAAAGCTGCAACAGACATGGGCCTTTATTTCTTTTCGAGTTCCTCTTGTAAATGGGTTGGACACCTAAAAAAGAATTTCCAAGGACCAATGGTCTATGCCTTTATCAAATTCGTTTCAATTCTTTGATTACTTGATCAGGCTAACTGATTCGAAGAAAGGAAAAGTAGAAATCCAAGAGCTGTGATTGTACCGTCGATTTTCATGTCTTGTTTCCATCGATATTGCTATATGGCAGGTTCATTTTATGAGGATTTTATGGAGCTTGACTATTGGAGAGTGACAATGTCCTGCTGTTGGAATATATGGAGAATTGCATTAGCACAAACCAATACAACGAGAAGATGATCTTTTCTGGCACTGGCGTTGGGAATTTCTCTCACTCGCTGAGGCCGACCTTCTAGTAAATCCCGTCCAATAAGCTAAGTGTCCTTCCATTTGCTACAAATAAACCTTCAAGGCCTGCTCAACTTGTCCTTCACTCGTGTTTTCTTTTTTCCACAACCAAAAATATATCACTTCATCTTTGTTGGCGGCAATGGCTCTTCATGATCATCAAGAAACTCCTAGTAAGTGTACCATGTTTTTTTATTTATTAAACTGAGTTAGCAATGCGCAGTAATATATTTTTTCCCCCTTAGTGTTTGATTTATATAATGATAAACACTCTGCAGTTCCATATCTACCATCTGTGATGGCATATCCAGCACCCAGTCAGGTTGGGCACAGCCAAGATGCTCATGGTCCACCACCGCCAATGGGTTATCCCACTAAGGATGGCCCTGGCTACACACAAAACATGACCGTTAAATGCAAGAGGAAGGGTAGTGATGGCTTCTGGAAAGCATGGAAACCATACACTCTCTCTCTCTAAAACATCTTCGTGTAAAGTAAGTTGAAATTGAATATCGTACTCATTTCACATTTGCAGTTTCGCTGCCTTGTGTTGCTGCTGTGTCTTGGACGAGCTGTTGCTGATTCTCCAACGAAATTACCATAAACTGAGTTCAATCTCTATCTTGGAATTAATTGTGTTGTTTTGACCAATAAAAAGAAGGGAATGAAGTATTATTCCATCTCTCTCTCTCTTTTTCTCCACGCACAATCGCCTTACATCACTATGATCCTCTTGCATGGCATTTAATAACGTAATGTGGTAACCTTAAGGCATCATTCACTTGAGGGTGAGAGTTGCCCTTGATAAATACTGCTCTCATGGGGCTGAATTGGTGGAATCGAAACAACATGAACAGTGGAATTGGAAAACAACATTTCATGCCACAATAACTAAACTGTATAGTGTCTGAAGACTGATTAAAATGACAGGTAAACACAGAACACCAGTTGAAGTAACCGCAAAATCAAATGTAAGAACAGAGGCAAACTATAGAGCAACCGTCAACAATCACAAAAACAACCAACAAAAACAGTATTTCGTGCCGCAATCACCAAACAGAACTGCAATCCCAAAAATAATAAATCAAAACGAATTCAGGTGCAGCTATATGGTACCTCAAGATTGATTAAAATGGAACGAAAACACAGGTGCCAGATACATTAACAGCATTCAGCAGCCCCCAGTCATAAACTGGAGATTTCAAAAGGCACGCACAATCCAAGCCCACCATTAGAAATAAGTTGAAACAAACCACAAGATCAAAAAATGCCAAAAACAATACATGGACTTTGTTGAGGTGATTCCAACTTACATTTTCGCACCTTGATTCTTTGACCATAATACGAGCGATGACAAGAACCTAATGAAGTTCAGTTCATAATTTTCCCCAGTACATGCGGTAATGCATAATTACAATAATAAGAATGAACAGCACTCTACCACACAGCTTAATCATTACCAGAGGGACGACCATCAACTAATTAATCTCCAGCAAGAACATATCCACAAAATACGTTTCTTCCGGAGAAAAAAAAAATGGTTACCATTTGACCTCACAAAAACATAACCAAACAGCAACAATTAATCGAAATTCCAGTACTTAATAATCCAAACTGCATAATATCAATTCAATTTCCAGCAAAAAAGTAATCCAACTAAACAAACTGCTAACAAAAACCTCTCTAAATCCGAAGAGAAATAGTCACTTCAAATCATACCAATTGAAAAAAAAAAAAACCATTTCTGTTATTTTCTTTTCTATTTCTTCAAAACCTGAGCTTGGAAAAGAACCAACGATTCTTTCCTGTCTTTAAGCGCTCTTCAAGCCTCTTCTTTATCTCCTTAGCAGCGGTCACTTTCATGTCTTTAACGACCAGAGCATCAGGAGTAACCACGTCCTTCAAGTCCATATCCAGCGTGTATCTTGTCGGCATCAAGTGGCTGTAGTTAACCAGCTTCATGAACGCCTTCACCCGCGACTTTTTCGCCGAGTCTTTTTTAATCACCTTCGGTGGGTACTTCGATATTCCCGCCACCAAGCACTGGCCGTAGGGCCGATCGCGGGTCCCATCATCGAATGATCTCACGATCACCGCCTTGCGCCCGGCGAACCGGCCTTGTTTGGTTTCAAGCTTTTTACCATCCTCGATCGGTTCTTGAAGCGGCGCTCAACGAGCTTTTGAGGATAGTATCTTCTGCTTCAGCCCTTAGCTGTTGCTTATAGTAGTAGCAAGTTCTGCTAGGGTTGAAATCGAAAGATTGCCCTCGACTTTCCAAAAGTGAAGGATTGCTATTCCATTATCATTCAAAGCCCAGAGTTTATTTTCATGGGGTTCCGTTGAATCCAGATGTAATGGGCCTTCGATGGCTTCGGTTCGGGCCAGATATTAAGCCTTCTACAATTCTAATCAAACTATCTTATCCTTTCGACAACAAAATCTCCCTCTCTTTTATTTTTTATTTTAATTTTTATTCATCTGTTTCTGATGTCAATAGCAATAATGGCAGCGTCCACCGCCCTATTTATCGCCGGCGCCGCAGCTGGGACTCATTTCTCCGGTGAATTCCAGTTACTGGGTCGTGTCGATCCGGGGCTCTCTCCAATGTGCAGAAAGCAATCAGGGTGGTTATGGCGTCACGGGCATCAGTTACCGCACTATGATTGGTTGTGTCAAATACCCAAAGCTAAGAAATTGAAATTAAAGCCGAATTTTGGGCTTCGTAAAGACTCTGACGACAGCTTTTTATCCGTACGATGTCTTTTTAGTTGCCTTTTTTTTGGAATGTTTTAAGATGTGTTTTCTATTCTGAGCTACCTTTTTGCAGAATGTAGAAGATACTGATGAGGTGTTGGATGAGTTGTTTAAGAAATATGGGAAAGTGGTGTTTAGGAGAAATGACCAAAAGTCCCCTACTGCTGAGGTTGATGATGATGCTGAGAGCTTGTCATGTAAGTTCGTCTCAAGATGGTTGTTGTTCGTTTGGTTTTGCATATTGTTTATTTGTTAACTGTATTGTGCTTTGAATATGTTTTCCCTGTAAATTCGTTATATTCCTCTTCATTGTTTTATTTTTGCGATACTGGTATTAATCACAATAACTTTCCTGTAATTGATGTTGTTGATGACTTGTTGGTGTTAATTTTTTTTTTACTTGGTTGTTAGGAGCATTTGGTTGGTTCTGTTTATTCCGTTCGATTTTTACTAAAACTGAATTAACCAAATTTTATATTTTTTAAAATTAATTGAACTGAATTTCTTTTAAAAACCGAATAAACTGAAATTATATACTCAAAATCCGAACTGAACTGAATCTTTCTGTAAATTCAATTTATACATTTTTTTTATATAGCAAAGTGAACTAAAAACTAGAAAAAATCGAACCAAATTGAATTATGGCAAAAGTAAAAGGGAACTGAACGGTTCAGTCAGTTTATTCAGTTTCAATCAGTTTATGCTCACCCCTATCTAGGGTTATGTCAATGATTCTTGGAAAGTTTTCTGCTAATGAATTATGGACTCTCTTCAAAACCTATTCATTAGTTTCTCCCCTGAGCCCCTGCATGGAGAAGTTAGAGAGACTTAAAGAGTGAATGTAATGGGAGTTAATGGAAGTTAAATATTTACATCTATTAATCTTGTTCATTTTTCTTAACCTCCAAATCAGGGGACAAGGGGTAAAATATAAAGATTTTAAATAGTTTATACTCAGTAACCTCCTGTTTTTTAAAAAATCACAAATAGAGTAAAGTTAGTTGTTTTTCATTTACATTTGATTCCATATCTTTCCATCATTCTTATTAACCTTTTTTCTACCCTTGTAAAACTTTCACGTAATGCCTGGGAGAAATGAGGATATACTGAATGGAAAAGCAAAATTACCTACTAATTATAAGTGGGTAAAAAATTGAAGCAAAGGGGAAAACCTGTTGCTGCTGAAGGATCATTCCTTTTAGGTGTTTACATTTTCTGTTCACAAATGTTGAGAAAATTTGGTGCAGCAGGGAACATAACTTTTGTTTGCGTTTTTTCTTTATTTCTTCTCTTCAGTTAGCCTCTTACTCAAACATTCATTTTAGGCCTTGTTTGGTGTCAAAAGGCCACTTTTCCGGACGTTGTATTTCATTAGAAAACATTCCTTTTAGGCCTTGTTTGGTGTCAAATACCTACTTTCTGGGAAGTTGTATTTCCCAAGAGAACATTCCCTTTAGGCCTTGTTTGGTGTCAAAAGCCTACTTGTCCAGAAAGTTGTATTTTCCTTGAAAACATTCCTTTTAAGCCTTGTTTGGTTTAAAATGCATACTTTTGGGAAGTCCAATCTCCCAAAAAATAAAAAATATGAGTTTAAGTATGTTTGGTTCGCATGTCCACTTCCTGCGAATTGGAGTTTTTTTTTATGTGGGTCCCATATTTTGTCTCTAATCTACTATGGAAGCAGCACTTCCTACCTCTCTCTGAGGAAGAAACTTCCCTTACATGAAGGAAGTTGGCAATTCTACTTCCTGGGAACTGATTGAGATGGTGTAAACCAAACAAGCCAACCAATCTCACTCCCCAGGAACTCCAACTTCCCAATGCTACTTACTCCATACCAAACAAGGCCTTTATAAGGTGAAAATTATGAAAGGAAATCATACAAAAGGCAACAAATTTGGCATTTCATCTTTTTACTGTCCTTGATCCAAACAGAACTTAAATAAAGCATAGAGGAAATGTTCAAAACAAGAGCCTTTACTTGAAGGTTTAGTTAATTTAGATTTATGCATTGTGAAAAGAAAGTCTTTATCTTCTTCTAAGTATGGCTTAGTTAGTGTGTCTAGTCCTGGTTTTGATATCTTGGTGAAGCTTGGTTGGTTTGTTGCTTTATTCTTTTGCATTTAATTTATGTTCTTCCAAACAGGTCCTTCTCTTACATGATAGATAAGATTGTACTTGTTAATACATTCAGTGGCATACATACTTTTAGATATATGATATATTTTGCAGAACAGCATTCTTGCTAAGGTTATGTCTTTTCTCAACCTACTCAACTGCAAAACATTTGGACTTCTAATCTTTTAGCTCTTGCAACTTGAATACTGCACCTCTTTGATGATTTTGTGGTCTTTTGTTCTCCTTTGTTAGTTGCTGTGGCAATGGCCAAGGTTGCAAGTGAGGTTAAGGCTGCAGATATAAAAGTCCTCTTTGTAAAGCCTCTTGTGTATTGGACTCGGTTTTTTATCATTGCAACAGCATTTTCACGCCCACAGATTGATGCGATTGCGTATGATTCTTTCAGTGTTTGGTTATTTTTACATGCAATTCTTACTTGTCAAGATTCAGGGCAGTGGATCAACTGATATTTTGCCACTCTGTAGGTCGAAAATAAGAGATCTTGCTGAGAAGAAGTATGAAAAGATTCCAACTGGAGACGTAAAACCTAACTCATGGACTCTACTGGATTTTGGTAAATGCCTCTGAATAATTATACAACACCTTTTATTTAGCTTGAAATTTACTAAACTTTTGCAGCTATAATTGTGAGCCTATTCCCAGTTTGGATGTAAGTCAAGAAGGATGTTATTTGCAAATATCATCAGCTGTTTCATTGCATTACATTCGCTTTTCTCTTTTTTTCTTCAAAAGTCACTTTTAACTAATCATGAGTTCACTTTATGAGTGTCTAATATATTTGTGATGGCACAATCATGATACTCATGAATTTTGCATAGATATCTGCATGTTACAACTGTCAGTTATAATGTTGTTGTCATAGATTTTATGTCAGTGCAATTTGTTAAAAGTGCATTCCTTTCCATATAGTCATTAAAAATGCTCAAATGTGTGACCTCTTTGTTGTTCTACACTTGCATTTCTGGTATTTTAAAAATATCAGTATCACCAATTATCATACATGTACACTCTTTTTATTTTGAAAATAAATTCCTCATTGATTTGAAAAAAATGCATAGCTAACTCGGGGAAAATGTTTTTATTTATCATCTTGGATACTTGATTCACAAAGATTATCAGACCAACTCTGGAGAAATCCTACTACCGCTGCAAATAAGGTTTTGAGGCCAGTCAAGATTTGGCTGTTGTCATTTTTTCAGAAGCAGGCGATGTTGAGGGAAAGTGGGAATAAGTTGGGGGATATGGAGGTGGGTGGAGAGGAAGAAGAAGAAGAGTGAAGAAGGTGAAATTGAGGAAGGGAGTTTTGTATTTCTTGTTTGAAATATGATGCTGATGAGAATAATTATGGTCTGATGGTTAAGGTGGAAGAGACTGTGAAATGAGTCAAAAGTGGACAAAGAAACGGATTCTAACAAAACTTTTGATTTAGGGTGAGAAGGGCTTACTAGGTTATGTAAGTCTCTAGGGGGCCTGTGAAAGTTGAGTCATTTAAGTGAATTGGCTCAGGTGAGCCATGTCATTACCGGAGCTTGTTATTTGATCAGAAATTTGATTACAGGACCACATTAGAATTAGTTCAATATTTTAGATGTCCATAATGATCAATTTTTTTGTTAAATGGAATAAATAGAATGGATCATTAAGTTAAGTGACTTTTGGTGCTACTTACCCATTGGTTTTTCTAACAATGTAATTAGTTTACTATTTAATACTACATAGCTTGTCCAAATTAGTTTTAATTGCCAAGGTAGCCAAAGCCCACAACGACCCTGCAGAGGACTTCCCAAAATCCAGCTTATTGGGTATTCAAGGCATTGTTTGGTTTTATTTAGTCTTTAACACATTACTAATTAAATTTGTCCTTGGTTGACATATCGATTTTGCAGGTTGGGATTAATACATGTAATCGTTGTTGATTTGCCTGTGAATTTCAGGTGATGTGGTGATTCATATATTTCTTCCTCAGCAAAGAGCTTTCTACAACGTGGAAGAATTCTATGGCAATGCGACCCCCATTGAACTCCGTTTTGAGAACCAGCCCCCATTTCGCAGTTGAATATGAGTTCCCATGGCGACCTAAAAGCCTTTATTTATTGCCACAAGGCAACGGTGGCTGGATCTCTAATGAGGCAATTTCAACTCTGCCAGTTTGAATTCGCTTGATATATATCATTCTGATGGCTGGCAATGTTGAAGAGGAACTTCAAGGTAGTTTTTTCTTTGCTAGAGACGATCATTCAATGATCTGAGGCAGATCAATTTATGTTAATATATACCTTGCGTTCAATTGCTGCATAGTGTACTCCAAGTAGAAGGTGGATGTGCACACTGTTGTAATATGAAAGCTCGAACATGTTGCTATGTCATTCTTTTTGCAGTTTATCAATCTGAAAATGCTCCTTTGGATAATTGGCTCTGGTTTTTCTCTTTAAGCCTTTATGTTAATTTTGGACTTCGCAGGCATTGGTAAATTGTTAGTCAACGCTGATCACATCAAAGGTTTTCGTAAGTTCAAATGTAGTAAGCAAAATCGTCGCATAAAAATTAAATGCGAACTAGTGGTATTTCAGTGCATCTATTTTTTCTTGTAATAAAATTATATATATATAATAAACAAATAAAAGTTTATTAAAACCTTTAAAGGTTACTATTTAAATTTTTATTTATTAAATTTTTTGAAATTGATTTTAACACTTATATATTTATTAAAAGGTTTATTGACTCTTAAAATTCAAAACTTTACAAGTTTTGATAAAATTGGTCAATTTTTTTAATTTAGACAAAATTAGTCATCTAATAAAATTTTGACAAATCTAGCTAAAATTTAAATTGATCAAAATAAAATGATGCGTCACGTTAAAATAATATTAGTTGATGTTAGTAATTAATGTTAACTAATTTTATTAATTTTTTTAATAAAATATTCATATAAGTTGGTTTACCACGTCATGCAATATATCATTATATTTTGATCGATTTGAACTTTGGCTAAATTGATCAAAATTTTATTAGTTTTAGCTAATTTTGTCAAAATCGACCAATTTTATCAAAACTTAAAAATGTTTAGATTTTAGGAGCCAATAAGTCTTATTAAAATTAATTTTTTTTTACAGAATAGTTTAAAAATATATATATTCAACAGTCCATGTAATTTGAACAATGAATTTAAATTCAACTCTTTTATTCATTTGAAATTACAAATATTAATTTCATATAATTGAAAAGTATTTTAAAAATTAAAAAATGATTATAAAATCTTTTTAAATTGAGTGATTATAAAAAATTTTACCTCATATAAAACACTTTATATCATTCATTAAAATTAGAATTCATTTCATATATAAATTAAAGACAACTTCAAAGATCTAATGTTATTTAATATTAAAGATTAAATGTATCTTAATTGATCTAGCAATAAATATCAATTGAATAATTACTTTAATCTTTCTTAGTATAAAATTCTAGAAGATTAGAAAAAGTAAATGATAACCTAAGAGACTTTCAAAACAATTAAAGTTTGAGAACATATCAAGTAAGAAGAGTGAATTTTCTCTTTGTTATTATATATATATATATATATATATATATATATATATATATATATATATATATATATATATTTTAAAATCAATTTTAGATGATTGTTCACCAATTATCGAACAATTATATTGGTAATATAATATATTTTTATTTTGCCATATAACAAAGAAGCTAATAATTAAACATTTAGTTAATATAATATAGAAAGTTAAGTTTTTCACATAAAATGTTTTTAACAATTTAATAATATAATAAGTTTTTCATGTGAAAATAAGTTAAAAAATTTAATAATATACAAAATTTCATATTAATAATAATAAGCATTTGATTTCCTATATAATAACAAGGGAAATGCTTTCTTTCTTTCTTGTCGATGGATTTGAAAATGCTCGATCATTAAGGAGAGGGATGAATGAGCTCAATTGAAAGGAAGTTAGCTAAGAAGAAGGAGGCTAATTTGCTAGGTTGTAGATCTTCTCCCTTATTCTAATATAGAGAAATCTTCTAAATTATAAAAACATATTTCTTTATACTATCAAAATTCTAATTGAGAGAAATCAATTCTTGCAACTCTCTTATATTAATAAGTCGTACTGAACGCAAAAAGAAAAAAAGATTTTCATATAAAGAAGACATGCGCCTTTCGTCAAGTATTCCCATATTGAATCGCCAACAAGTCTATTTCTTGCAATATTAAGAAGCGGATGCAAAACTTGTTGGGTAAGATGCAGAGCTAGTTCAGGTAATCTCTCGATTAATATTGAGTGTCATTATCTTTCCTCCATTTTCTACTTCTAGTTGCTATCCCGCTTTTGAGAGTGAGGGCGAAAGCCTCACCCGGCTACCTACGATCATTGATTGGGAGATTTTATGTTCATTGAGAATTGAGTAGATGTCATGTAAAAGAATTTTCATAAAAGTGAATAAGAGAAAGTGATAAATACTTTAGCTTATCCAAGTTGCCTAGCAGGAATAGTTCTTTAACTTGAAGAACAAGTTTTCCAACTGCCTTTCCTAAAAACATCTTCTTTATCCCTCAAGAAAGTCAAGTTACCCTTAGGGAACGTCAACTAACAATTCCAATTTTTCTATGTAAACGTCAACTTTCACTCTATTTTTATCACTAGTTGGTATTCCACGTTCACGCATTTTGTAGTTATTTTTGATTTTTTTTAAAATTTGAAGTGCAATTTTTTAGTGGTGTTATTATTTATTATATCTACTGAATAGTATTAAAATAAAAAATTTAATATCAACAATGCCTTTAGTGCAGTGAAATTTTAACATATTATTTATTATATTAATTTCATTATAATTCTTTATTTTATTATTGTATTTGCTTCAAAATATCTAATTAGATATAACTTTTACAAGATAATAATAACTTATAACTAATAATGAATTTCAATTATTATTAATATAACAGATTTTAATCATTCAACTTATTAATTAATGATTTAACAAAATTAAATGTTAAATTCATTTAAAATTTATTATTATAATAAAACTACAGAATTTGCAAGTTTATGACTAGATATAAAATAACTACACTCGTTCTCTTTAAATCAAAGCCTAGTTTTCTGCTGATAATCAGAACTGAATGGAAGTGATCATTAATTTTAGGCTGCCCATTATGCAGCCATTTCACGTTGCCAAACAAGTACACAGCTCAACCAGTTCTTATCAGAACCTGCCCTGCGATTATCATAAAAGATTTGTACAAACCTGAAACCAGCTATTAAAATTCGTAAGTGAACAACAAAGCTGAGATCTAATAAATTAGCTGTTGTAAGGATTTTGTCAGCGAAGTTAACTCCAGCAGAGTTTTTTTTTTTTTTTTTAACAGTGACAGCCTGCAATCTTTTCTTCTAGGAGTCTGGAAAACCACGGGAACAACCTTGCATCAATGTTTGCGGCAGCCGCCATGAATAAGGCACAGAATAAATTGGTAGCTCTCCCTTAGGCTTTATCCGTATGTTTGTTTTCTTCAACAATTCAGTTTACCTCTTCAAAGTGCACACCAAAAGAGCAAATGAATAAATGAGAAAAAAAAGTAAGCATCAGTATAACCAATGATGCATGATACCACAACCCAACAACAAAACACATTTCGGCCATCTCCAGGGAAAATTGAGGGGCCACCAAAATCTGAAGCATTATTACTCACAACCCCTAGCTGGTTAAAGCCACAACTGACAGTAGATCATGCAGATCAATTCTGTCAAACATAGTCAGAAGCTGAAGAACCACTGCATATAAATATGGAAACTGATTCCTGCACATACAAAATTAAATATCAGCAAGCAAATGTAGGAGACACATGAGTATATGCATGAGTAGATCATGCAGATCAATTCTGTCAAACATAGTCAGAAGCTGAAGAAACACTGCATATAAATATGGAAACTGATTCCTGCACATACAAGATTATTCATCAGCAAGCAAATGTAGGAGATACACGAGTATATGCATGCCTATCTACATGTGCATATGTGCATGGGAGCAGAAAGAAAATATGGTAATGCAGGATGCATGAGGTAATTAAAAAAAAATTTATGAATTCATATTGTCCAGTAGCATTAATAAAACAAGTTTTAGATGAAAAGCATATCCTCGGATGTACCAAGTTCAGACTATGAATAAATTGCAATAGGTACCTGCAAAGTCCTAACAATGCTACTTCAATTGTTTATTGAACCGAAATTTACTCTATAAAATTAGATGTAGAATGAGGGTAAAAAAAGAAACTCAAATTGTCCGTCAGAGAGCAAGATTAAAACTCAACAAAGGTATAGACCACCATTATGAGCTGAGAACCAGATCTATCAGACATAACCCATTACCAAGTATTAATTTACTTGTCGATCCATATGGCAATTAACAGATAAAAAGATGGACTCCATGTGATTATAAAAAACAGCTCAGATTATTAGGCTTACTAAGTTTTAGCATTTCATAGCATTGTCCTATCATGTAGATTTAAAAGTACAACTAGGCATGTGATGCATACACATAAACGACATCACATCAATTTAAAATGAATTATGAAGTCTACATATCACAAATATCATAGTTAGCATAATTTAACATTAAGTGGCCAATTCATGTTGATTATAGAAAAATCACAGCTGGTATTTTTTTCCTAGCTTCCACAGGTATGTGAACAAATCGATTATATAATTCCCACAATTCAATGAAATGCACATACAAACAGAGAGTCCATCTTATGTCGTGTCATGCAAAGTACATGACTACTAGCAGAGATTCTTCTACTTTAGCTTTTACAATATTTTCAACCAGCCAACAGAAAGTAAAGAATCACTATCCATAAAGAACCTTAAGAAAACGGGCACCATGTACTCACAGTACTCAAGTAGACATCTAGCCACCAATCCTAATAAAATGTAAGGAGTACATGTGTGCATGCATGCATGCATGTATGCAGTCTGTGTCATGTGTGCGCGAAACCTTGAGCATAATAGATATTTCATTTATAACTACATGGATATGGAAATTGAAGAGGTAAGTTACAGGTACAATTTGCCGAGTGTTGACTGCCTTGTCCAGGTTCGGTCAGACTTAACTCCATACCATGAGTTGCTGTCCACCCAGGCTCATACGCTTCAAGAAAACCAATCTTTGCCTTGTTAGGCAAATCATGGGGATGAACAAATGGCACTCCTGGAGGCCACCCAATCTCCATTCTAAAATTGGCACATGGGCTATCCAAAGCATGAATGTGATTCTCACACTCTTTCAGGTTGCAGAACCTTAGCTTGATGCCCTTCTTATCTGCAATGTCTTGAACTCTTTCTTTCAGAACTCTTTGGGCTTCAAGCCTCAGCCTCTTGGAAGGTGGCAGAGGCTTGCATCTTGAATTATTTTTCCGCCTCCTCATCATGGGCTTCATAGATCCTGTACCAGCATGTCATCGATCCAAGGACCTGCTGTTAAAAACTTCTCGCTAAGGACTACTTGTACAGAAAAAGAGAAGTGAAAAACCAAAACCAAAAGGTCCAAAAGACTAAAACACCAAGAAATATTATCAGAATTATGTATAGAAAGAAAGAAAAATGAAAGCAAGGGAAAAAAAAAAAAAAAAAAAACCCTCCAAAGACCACAATAACAGGAACACTAAAATTAATACATCTAGATTTGATAAATTTCAATTTTCTTTCCCAATATCAAGAGAGGGTAAGAGAGATGTAGAAAATTGTTCGACAATTTTAAATACTAACCATATCTTTTAATGTTATAAAGTTGTCCATGCCTTGGACACAAGGAAGAGAAATAGCATGCTTGACAGTCTAAAAGATATCAATTATTTTCATTTTAGGTTAATAAGCAACCGGAGACATCATGGCTCAAAATGAAATGAAACTTGCAAAATTGTCCAAAATGGTAATAAAAAAGGAAGGTCAAATGCTCCAAATCCAACGACAAAAGAAAAAAAAAAAGAATGAAAGAAAGAAAGAAAGCGAACCAGTATGCATAGAAATGCAGCCTCCAATATGAGTTGCCTAAAAGTATCATAAAGGATATGATGATATGTGCCATTTACAGGAAGTGTTCATGCAATTGAATACAATAGTTTTGACAAGAGATTTACTAGTTAAGAAATCAAAACAAAAATGCTGTAGGAAAGCTGCCTACCATCTTGAGATGTTGAGAAACTGAAACTTTGGAAACTATGCTTGTTAAAGAGCTGATCAGTTGGGTGAGACCTCTGCATAAAGTCATCCACAGGTACTGGTAGCTGGAACTGCGCTTCAACTCCATGCCCAGCTGCTCTCATCTCAGAACAACTGAGACTAGTCATAGACTTAGGCATGAGTTTAAAAGCCAAAGAACATCGTCCATACATGTTCCCTTGCGTGCCATTAATCTCTGTCCTGAGCAATGCTGGATTGATATACCCAGCAGTTGCCTGGTATAGTGCAAGTCCAGGATAAACAATGGCTTCTTGAGGACCAAGATCACCATCCACGAGAACCCAGCGACCATGAAAATCTCTCACATGTAAACCTGCCTTATCCGATTTAACAAGCGATATCAAACTCTTATCAACTTGTTGCTCATGGTCAGGATACATAACCAGCTGACCATCCTCTTGGGCAGCCAAATTATGATGCTGCCCCTGAAATGAGGGTCTAGCATGACAGCAAACAGACAACACTGAAGACGAAATCTCCCTATTTCTCAAAGGCACATTATCAAGAATCTCCATAAAAGGAGAGCTACGCAAATTCAAATAAAAACTAATAGCATCTAATATATCC
>CATIWR010067892.1:0-18824 GCA_949677035.1 Omphalea diandra | reverse complement strand
TAAACACTTAATATCAAATATCTATGAGTTACATTTATCAATTATTTCAAATATACTAAAAATGTTAGCTATTATCACGAACAAAATTATATTCAAATTTATTTGTTAGTCCCCTTCTTATTGAAATTTTAGAAAATATTTCTCACATTTTAATATTTGTTTTGTATAAAAATAATTAATAAAAATACTTTCATTAAATTATTTATAAAAACAATTAATTAAATAAAAAAAATCTAATCCTACCTTTTTAACACTAAATAGCGATGCCAAACGAACTCTGATTCTTTTTATGAATCGTTGATCATTAACCTGCACATTTTGTGTATTGTCATTGTAAAATTTTACTATAATTTTAATATAAAATTTATATCATATTAAAATCTTATATCAATTGACCATAAAATAATATTTTTTCTATTTAAAAAAATAATATTTCTAATATAAAATTTATATTGTATTAGAAATATTATTTTATTTTGTGTTATTTAAAATTTTTTAAAAAATGATGTGGTGATTTAAAAAAAAATAATGGAATAAAATAATTATTTGAGACAAAAAAAAAAAAAAAGAATTATGTCAAATGATTCGTTCATGGATTCACATTTGCCGCAAATTTGCTTCAAAACATGTTAATTGGTTAGGTTGATTATTAATCCTGGTTTGCAATTGACTGAGCTTAAAAAACGTAAATGAATATCATATCGCATTTATGAACGTTCCATCTTCTTAAATAACTTTCCATTGATTGATTGCTCAGCTTAACTAATCTTTGACAACTTTCTATTGATATGAAGTTGATGATATTCACAGAAGTGTTTTTCAAAAGCGACGACTAGCCGTTTGATGACAGAGAAGGGTAGGTCGTTTTGTTCAATGAATTGAGCTTTCAGGATAATTACTACACATCCTTCAACTACAATTCTTTACACGATCCTATTAAACGACTTAACTTGACATGTAGTTAAACGATTTTGGATTTGATATAAATAAATTTTAGTAAAAAAAAACACGGTAAAAAATTAAATTTAAATGAGTTGACTTGTTCAACCCACAATAGACATGATTATATAATTAGATTAATATATAATATACGATATAAATATATATAAATATATACATTTAAATATAATTTAAATAAATATAGTTATATATAAAAAACTTTGAATTCAATTTTATATTTATTTAGATTTTTAATTTAGTCTAGATTTTCTTGATATATTAATATTTTTTAGTTAAAAATTAAATTTTTTTAATTTTTTATATGTTATTAGGTTAAACATATATTTTCATGTTGTGACATATTAGTGACATGTTAATGACACGATTAATTAAAGAGATTATATGGGTCGTATCGTGAAACGTGCTGCATAATCATTTTCGTGTTAGGATTGATAATATTGACACGATTAATTAAATGAGTCATATTTAAGTTTGAACATTTTCGTGTTATACACACATTTTGACACAATACAAATTGTTGCCCCTTCAGCTGAATGATTCAGCTCGTTTACTTAGAATATAGTTTCATTTTCTTTTCATGAATGATTTGCCTTAGAAGCATCTTACCAGTTGATCGAACTATGCTATGTTATACTGACATGTGCAAGTAATCTGCTAGTGGAGCATCACTAGTTTGGAATTGTATATATAATGGCACGTTTTGGGCCATTTTAATCATGTACAGAGAAGAGATCAAGGATTAACGAACTATTACCTGACAGTAAGACATAAGAAATGATCTAGTCCAGCTGCTGATTTCTGCCAAGGAATTTATCTTTCTACTAATCTGACTTCTGTAAGCCGCTTGGGATGTAACAATGGTTAGCAATTGCCAGTGCAAATCATGTCGAAGGTTTCAAATATTCTGGAAGATGAAAGTTATGATTGTGTTGCAGATTTTGAAAAAAAGAAAAGAAAAAAATTTTTTTAAATTTATGCAAGGAAGGCAATGCTGAATATATTTGTCGAATCAACTTCAGTTTTGTACTCCTAAGGATGCTTAAATTTGATATTGATAGCCAAAATTACTTCTTCATGAATGACTTCCCACCATTAGTTAATCCTTTCTGTTACTATGTTAAGCAAAATGAAAAATTCAATTGCAGAGTTTGTTGTTTTTCATTTTTCTTGAAGGGCAGGTTCAATCTATTATTAAAGTCGGATGGAATTATATATGCAGATGTACATTACTTATACATCCTACAAATGCCTTCCCTATCCTATTAGTGCTGATGCCGAGTGAATACATATTATTTTGTCAAACTTTGGTGCTTAGGTTTATAGTTATTTATGTAACACTAGAAGCGTGTGTGCTTGCAAACCTTACAGAAATAGTTGGAAGTGAAAGCTCTAACTGTGCTCTTGTATGGGGAATTCAAGATATTTCGCTGCAAGAAACAGAGGAAGAAATTCCATTGCATGTAATAAAAATGAGTGAGCATCCTAAGCTCTTAGCAGAACACCTTGATTATTGTGGATCAATGTTGAATCTGAGGGCACATCTATATCGGTGTCAACCATGTGATGATAACTGGGCTTCGTACTTTGTGAACTCCATCCTTCCATACCAATCCTCCGAATTCAGGCATTATTTGCCGAAATTTAGTGGTGAAGGTAATCTTGTAAGATAGTTTTTGGTTCTTGGTGATGAAATTCAGGGTTAACAGTTGCACCTCTGAATCTAGCGACTACTGCATGATATGTTGAAACTGGAGGGCCAACATTGGCAACAGTTCTGCGAAGAGTCAAACTTGAAATGGATGTATCATCTGGGAACACAGCTGAACTAGCTGGATAGTTTAGGTCCCCTGGACTAGCTAAAGATTTTTGGCATGTTCTGTTCGTATAGTTGCCAAAAACTTTCAGCTACATTGGTGATAGCCTGTGTGCATAGAACTTCAAAGTAATCTTGAGCTTCGATGTCATAAACAAAACTTGGATCAAGAGCTTTCAGCGGATTTATGTGTTCTGCACTGTGGTCATATGGGCTGGAAGGAGCATATGTGGAAGAATCTTGCAATAGCTTTTAGGTATTATCATGAACATAAGTTGTCATCGAAGCAGATTTTATAGCGGCTGGACTCCATTCGGGGTGCCTAGCCTTCAGCAATGCTCCAATTCCATTGACATGGGGGCACGACATAGAAGTTCCAGAGAGTATGTTAAACCTTACTCTTCGGGGATATGTCGGCAAACTGGGACCGATTTTACCAGTCCAGGCAGCAATTATGTTGACGCCTAGCGTAACAACATCAGGCCTCAGAATTTCTCGACTTACAAGAAATTTGGTACTTTAGATGAAAATGCTGCCACCACTGGAGATGGCTTAATTCCCAACTTGGTACCAAGGAACTTTAGAGTTGTAGTTGCATTTCCACTAGTTAAGACATAATGTTTGATCAATTTCCCTTGTCTCTCCCCGACTGCAACTGTTGGAAGTAAGTGACAATCTGTGACCAGTTCTTCTCCATTTGTTGTTGTATTTGATAAAATCATGCCTACTGCTCTTGCATCTTTTGCTACCTTGCCCTTTGGGACTCTTGGACTAATACCACGGTCACATATCACAATCTTTCCAGAAACAATACGAGGTGTCAAAGTTCCTTCCAAACATAGAGTAACTTAGACAGGGCCTGCCAGAATTATCACCCATATAGAACACAGGATATTACTTGCTCGTCGAAAGAGTCCTCCGCCCTTTATAGAGTGAAACTCCAGTCATAATTCTACCCGTCCCTAGGTTGACGGTGGCCGAAAAATCTCTATCCATGGTACCAGCGCCAACTGTGGTGAGCCATGATGACACATTTGTGAGGCTAGCATGATTAGGTCCTCCATTTCCTGCTCAGCATGAAACAAAAACTCCCATCTCCATTGCCCCAAAAGCTGCTATGAACAAGCTATCACGATAGTATGATGAAATTTCACTACCCAAAGATATAGATAGAACGTTCACTCCATCAGCCACTGCTCCATCAACCACTGACAGAATGTCTGAGCTGAAACAGCCACCTGCCCAGCAAACCTTGTAAACTGCAATTTTGGCACTAGGTGCCATTCCTCTTGTTCCATAAGCGTAGCCCAATAGGTTTGCACCATATACGGGCGAGCCAGAGACTGTGGCTGCTGTGTGAGTACCATGACCATCTTGGTCTCTTAGGGATTTATAGTCATTTTGGTCATTGATTTTTCCAGTAGTAGCTTCATATCCTTTGTAAAATACTCTTGCACCGACAATTTTTCTATTGCAGTGACGTTTGTTAAAAGCTCTGCTTGTCTCGCACATTCCTTTCCAGTGAGAAGGTACTTGACTTATGCCTGTGTCATTGAAGCTTGCACTCTCTGGCCAAATCCCTGTCTAGCACTCCTACTACAACATCATGATCTGCAATTTTTTCAGACCAGATACTTGTGCTATCTTTTGTTCTAGCCCCAGGAACATGGGGCTTCTTGTGGTGTGCAATTGATATTTTATTTCTGGAAAAATGGCCACAACGCCATCTGCTGCTTCTAGCCTCAGCTTCTTCTTCACTCAACTTAGCTGCAACCCCATGAAAAGCAGTCTGATAGTTATAAATTATTCTCTCTTCACTTTCTTCATTGGCTTCATTTTCAGGTTTAGACAATACTGATTGCACTTTTGAAGAGTACCACTCAAGGTGATTAGACAAGTATTCGTGCATTACATACCTATCCATCTAGACAATGTAAGTCTATCTAGTTAATGGGTTTTTCTGAGAAAACTGCAGTATTGAAGACAAGACAAATTGTTACAATGAACAACAACCATTTTCCTGGGGTTCCAGGCATTGTAGGTGAAGGAAGAAGATTTAGAGCTCGACACCCGTTATTCACTGTGTAACAACCCTTGGAATCCTAGAACCAGATCAGCTTATCCTCCACAGATCGAGGGCTAAGGGGTATGCCACAAATAAGATTGCAATCTCTTTCATTGAAGATATCAGAAATCAGATCCTTATCCCATTCAAGACTACCCTCATACATTAACTGATTTACCATTGAAGAAGGATAGCTGGAAGTTACAAACCCATTATCATGATCAGGTAACCACGGGCCACTCTAAACACAGATGGAGACCCCATTCCCCACACGCCAAATACAGCCTTTTTTAAGAAGGTCCTGAGCAGACAACAAACTTCTCCATCCATAACTTGGGTTGTGCCCAAGTTTTGCTTCAAGGAAGGAAGTCTTAGGAAAAAACTTAGCAATTTTATAGATAATGAACTCATGCATACTGCACAATGATATATAATCTTCATTGGTAAAGAATACAGAAATAGCTATGTACTCAAAAAGAAATAATTGATTTAAAAATAATAATTTCGTCTTTAATAATAATTTGAAACTTGCTGGCATTAGTTAATGACCTTTAGATTATTCTGCTCCTAGATTAACCGATCATATTTTGGTAATTTTTTATCATTTTTAATAATAAAATCATATAATAAATTAGTACTAAAAAAGCTGTTGGAATTATTCTATTGTAATAATTACTTATGAAATTAGATAATGATTGAATCAAGTATTAATTATTATAATATTATTGATGAGTCAAAGTCTAAATCTAAAATATCATTCCAAATGTTATATTTACCCTTACATATAATTTATTTAGTAATATTATTTTGGAGATATTTGTTAAATTTTTTTTATAATTCTCTTTTATTTCTTTTTTTTTATATTTTTAAATCATTGAAGATTTTAACTTCATAAATTAAGTGCATTTGTTTCATTTTATTACTGGCTAGACTATTTTCAAGTTTAAATTAATCTAAACTTTTATATATATTTATGTAAAAATTTTAAACATTACTAATTCAATAAAATTTTTTAGGGTTTTACTTTTTATAATTATTAAACTTTGTTATTTCATTTAAATTTTAAAATAAAAAAGTAGTATTTTTTATTTAGAAGTATTATATTTATAAATACTCAAAATATGAAATTGTTAAAATATATTGAGAATATCCGCAGCCACCTCAAATATTGTTTCCTTGCTGTGATGGCTGAATACTATAATTGGAAGAAATTTTTATATGGTCCTGATCAATTATCGTCAAATCATGACATGTTATGTAGGTAAATTTTTATAAACAAATATTAACAAGAGACTGGCTTGGGGGAAAAAAAAAAGAGGAGGAGGTCTACATACCTTGATCATCAGCCATGACTGGATTCTTGTGAATAGAGTCAGCCCATGGGCCCTTATTGGCTTCACCTATTATCGGCCTTAAACACTCCCAGAACAAACTAATGCATTTCAGCCCACTTCCCATCCCAAGCAGCCACACCTTGTCACCGTTCTTCGCTCTTTCTTTAGCTTCCAAGTAGGCCAGTTCATACCACAGCGATGAAGAAGCCTGGTCACCAAACCTGTGCAGTGTCTCCATTACCAAGCTTTAGCCCTTTTCCTATTTCTTTAATTACTGGCCTTCCGAAGTCAGCAGGCAGAAATGGTTTATCACATTCTTAAAATTTGGCACATACATATCTGCTGACTCGTCCATATTGTAGTACTTTTTGATTATTGAAATGCCATGCCTCAGTTTTTCTAAAACGGGCAGGATTTTCGAGCCAACAATTGCAATATTAGGCCGGAGAGCTTCTCCGGCTGCTTGAAGTAAATCTCTCGTGAGTGTAGCCCCAAGTTTTCCATTGGAATCATCTTCACGAAATGCAGAAAGATAAGCCTTGTCTTCGTAGGCTCTTTGGGTTCTAACAGCGCAGAAGAGCTTGTATTTTGATGAGTTCTTAGCTTTTTTTTTTTTTGCTAAGCAAGATCGCTGCGCTGCCCACTCTGAAGAGGCAGTTGAGGAGCAACTTGGCCTTCTCATGACCAGAATACCAACCAGTTGATAGGATTTCAGTGCTAAGAACAAGGACATAAGCGTTCTTTTGAGTTTTCAGGAGACTATGAGCTAAGTCAATGGCAATAGCTCCCGCACTGCAATCCATACCAGAAAGGTTCTAGCTTTTAATATCAGGTCTCATGGAGTATTTGTTGATAATGATGGATGACAATGAAGGTGAGGAACTAAACCTACTACAATTTACTATAAGTATGTCTATTTCTCTAGGAAAGACTTTGGTTTTGCATAGAAGGTCTTGTACAATAGGGAAGAGAACCATTTGGGCTTCTTTAAAGGATACTTGGTTAGTTTTGGAGGAATGCAGTGCAATGCTGGAGGAAGATATGTCTCTTCACTTTGCCCAGAAGAAGTAAGGATTTTAGCCATGAAAGCCACACTTTCACTATCAAATGACTCAATCATGGAGGCGTGTTCAAGAAAAGCAGAAAAAGGGACCCGGCAGAAGCTTGGTGGTTTGACAAATAAGAAATCTGCAAGATAACTGGACAAGGCTTTAAAATATGGGTTGTGACGATGAAAAAGGAAAACCAAGAAAAAATAAGGAAAAGAAAAATGGATAGCACCCATTTTTGCATAAGGATTGATTGAATCAATATTACAAGTTCAGGTTTGAGCTCAGCAACAGGTTCGATGAAGGAAAGCTGGAGGAGAGGAATCCCTAGTGGATCCAATGATGATACTAGTGATAGGGTTGGATCAGACGAGGAGAAGGGTTTAGTTGATTGTTTCAAGTGAAAAAACAATCTTATATATATAAACAAGAGTTATATTGCAAAACCTTTTTTTTTAACAATGATAGGTGCTGCAATTCGCAATTAAGGGACGTTTAGTAAATTTTTTAATTAAATATAGAATTTGTTCTCCTTATATTTAATTTTTGTATCTTTTTAAATAAATTTTATATTATTTTTATTCACTTAAATACGGTCATAATAATAATAATAAACATATTAAATAGTGTTTGATTTATTATTTGGACATAAAATTTGTTCACTTTACGCATAAAATTTGAATATATATATAAAACTTTATTCAAATTCGGTATACATTTGAACAAATTATGTTTTTTTATTTATAATTATTTCATTTCTTGATTTTTTTTTATTTTTTTTGGAGAAAGGCGAAATTTTGAAGCTAGATAGATTCAGGAGACTTCAACTAGGCATATACATATTTGAGTATAACAGCAAATGTACCTACCTGATGTTAGGTTTCAAAAAATGAAGGCACCGAAGAAAGAAAACTTCATATGGAACAGATGGGAAGCAGACCAGTACCACTAATATTATGCAATAATATCCTACTCGTGAAGCCAATAATATGTTAAACTAAATTCAGGCTCTACTTTGGGTTTCAACTCCTTTTTCTAATTGATGTGTTTCTCTCATTTGAATTTTCTTTCTAAAAGAACAAAAGGTAAAATGACTTTATAAGATAAAAATGACTCATAAATGTTAGTAGTAGTGATGTAGCACAAGCTTCCCTTTACAAGAAGGAAGCATGTGAAAATTTAAAAAATAATTTTTTACATATTTATTGATTCGTGCACGAATATGTATCAAAAGTTTGTTGATTTTTAAAACAAATATCAAAATTTTACAAGAATAATGTTATCTCTAAAAATGTTTATTAATAAAAAAAATTTGAAACCTCTTACATATAGTGCTAATAACCCTATTTACATGATAAACTCTTCAACTAATTAAGAAACTACAATCACAATAAATAAGAAAATAATAAAACTTCTTAAAACATAACAAATCTTAAATTTATTCTCTAATCTTCCTAAATAATAAATACATTAACTAGATATTATCTCTTTCTATATAAAAATACTCTAAATAAGAAATTATATAAAAAAATATCCTGAATAAGATATTTCTCTAAAAATTTAATTTAATTTAAAAAAATATTATATAAAATCTTTATAAATTTGGTTAATAATCTTGCTGGCTGGAGTAGGAAAAGTGAAATCCACATTCATCCACTATTGACTATCACCCCCCCGTGAATGATAGCTACATATAAAAACAAATTTATGAGACCATGACGATAAGAAATGCAACCAAACAAAAAAACAAAAACTATACTCACTTTGGACCTTTTTTCTTCTCTTGCTTTTGGCCTGGCTTCCTCCACAGAATCTTCGCCACCCCCTTTTTGTTTGGTCCATTTTCTTTTCTCTTTCATCTTTAATTTATAAAAACAAGCAACAAACCCCTGAGGCAAAGTGCATTATGGCTAAGCTATTGTATTTTTTCTTCTTAAGTGCTACATTGCTTCGATTTCCCATGTTTTCTATTTCAAGAAGGGAGCAAGTTCCAACACCACCATTACCAATCTTACCTCTTCCATCATTTTCACAGTTGAAATGGCAGCAAAGGGAGCTCATAATGTTCCTCCACTTTGGAGTTAACACATTCACGAATTCTGAATGGGGCACTGGCCATGAGAATCCGGCTATATTCAACCCAGTTGGGCTCAACGCCAATCAATGGGTTAATACAGCAGCTCAAGCAGGAATCTCGCTTATGATACTAACTGCCAAACACCACGATGGGTTCTGCTTGTGGCCAAGTAAATACACTGACCACTCTGTAGCAAGTAGTCAATGGCAGAATGGCCATGGAGATGTCGTCCAAGAACTTGTCAATGCAGCTAAGAACCATGGCGGGATTGATGTAGGACTCTATCTATCCCCGTGGGACCGACACGATAAAAGATATGGTCATAATTTGCAGTATAACGAGTACTACTTGGCCCAGTTGCAGGAGCTACTAAACAAGTAAAGCAGTAGAAATTAATTAGTCTCGATTATCTGTTGTGTTTGAATGTTTCTTGAATATGTTTGAGAGTGTTTTGGCAGGTATGGGAGTGTAAGAGAGATATGGTTTGATGGAGCTAAGGGAAAGAATGCTCCGAATATGTCGTATTACTTCTGGGATTGGTTTGCAATGGTGAAGGAATTGCAGACTTCCATCAATATATTCTCTGATGCTGGTCCAGATGTTAGATGGGTTGGAAATGAAAATGGATTTGCAGGAAGCACATGTTGGTCCACCATTAATCGGACCTCTCTTTCGATAGGGAATGGAAGTATTGTTCCGTAAGCTTCTTTATTAATTAGGCTACCTATTAATCACTGTACAAATGATTACATGATTAGGTCAGTACGTTGATTTGGTAGAACGAGCTACTGATATTAATTAGCTGAACCGTATTGATATGTGACACTTGAACCCCTCCTCTTATATCTAACAACTGTATTGATATGTGACACTTGAACCCCTCATATCTAACAACCTGTATTTCAATAATGCAGTTATCTCAACACCGGTGATCAAAGAGGGACTGATTGGCTGCCGGCAGAATGTGATGTTTCAATCAGAAAGGGATGGTTTTGGCATTACTCTGAGTCACCAAAGAAGCTAAGCAAGTTACTAGAAATCTACTACAAGTCCGTGGGGCGAAATTGTGTACTATTGCTTAATGTGCCGCCAAATACAACTGGCCTCATATCTGATACTGATGTTAAAAGATTAAAAGAACTTAGAGGTGCAATTGACACAATATTTGGTACCAATTTGGCAGAGAAATGCTTTATAAAAGTTAGTAGCCAAAGAGCGGGTAAAGATGGCGGTTTTGGACCAGAAAATATGATAGACGGTGACCATTTATGGACCTATTGGGTCCCAAGAGACGAAGAGGAAGAGGGAAGTTGGATTGAGATTAGATGCAATCCTGGGTTGAGATTTAATGTGGTTAGGATTCAAGAAGCAATTGGTCTTGGTCAGAGGATCAAACAGCATGAAATTTATGTAGATGGGAAGAAGGTTGCTAAAGGGACTACAGTCGGCTACAAGAGACTTCATAGGCTCGAAGAGGTTGTTGTTCACGGCCAAAATGTGAGGATTAAGTTTTCGGACTCAAGAGCAGTGCCATTAATTTCTTCTATTGGTCTGCATTACGATCCTTTTTGGAACCAAAATTGAACAGTGATTTCAATAATACAGAATGTTATTTAGCTTTTGGTTTGAATTTGAGATCCATTCATATAGCCATGTACTAAAGTACACAGCCACTCCTACCCTATGAAGATACCAAAAAAAAAAAAAAATTCTAAAAAGATGACGCACGAGCATAGCCTATGTAAAAAGGCAAAAATGAATTAAATTTCTTTTTTTTTTTACAGCAACTTGGAGCAATTATCATAATTGCCCCAATCTCATTTAAATCAGCAAAACGCATACTTTTTCTTCAAAAAAAAAAAAAAGCAAAACTTGTACTTTGAATTAAAATTTAGAATAATGCTATTCATTCCGCCTTTTGTTTACTGCAATCTACCCGCCTGAGTTAAATTAAGAAAAAAAATGCAAACACAAAGATGATTAATATTATCATCTTATCTCTCTGTCTCTCTCCAACATGCTTGGAATGCAATTGAACAACCCATGTGAGTCATTGACTAGTATTTCAGGAATCAAGAATCAACCATTTTTTCATATAGATGTTGCAAAAAACTCAGATGGGCAAATTACGCGGGATGAATAGCATTGTTCTAAAATTTAATAAATGTGAGGATTAAGTTTACATAATTTAAATTTTAAATGTAAAATCTAACACAATCTCATTTACTGATTTGCTGAAAGAAAAATGGATGAGATTATATGGATCAAATTTCTGATTAGCATTTGTCTTTTCGCTTAAATTTTTTTTTGTTAATGAACGATTGCGTATTTGAAATTTACTTAATTATTTGAATGATGTTATATAGATCATATCTCTTAGTACAAGAAAAGAAGTGAAATAGCAGCAGCATCTACAGAATTGAAGAAAAAAATGAAGAAAGAAAGGAGACATATATAATGAAAGAAAACAAACGGTTATGATTGATGAAGCATAATAATACAAATAAAGGAGACAAAAAGACGATTAAAGGAACTGTAACCGAAAAGCATTCATGAAGCAGATCGTGGTTTATGACATTTGAAGCCTCCTTCTGTTCACAAAAGACAAACAGTGGCCATCCGCGCTAAGAATGAAACATAGGTTGTCAAGTCAGCATTTGAACTTCTCTATACTCAATCCATTTTTTTGAAATTTTTATATATTTTACAATATTTGATGTATTTAAAAAATTAATTAATAAAAAATATTTTTATCATCAATAAAATCAAGTTATTTTTTTAAAAAAAATAATTTTCACTTTATTTTATAAATCTTGATAAATTTATTTAAATAAAAAATATATTAAATAAATTTATATTTATTATTACTAGTTATTTAGATCATTTGTAATCATCGTCAATCAATGGTAATAGCTAATGATTGATAAAATCTACATAAATTTTTATTTTTTAATATATTTGTAATAAATAATAAATCATATAAATTTAATATTTTATAGTTTAAATTTTATTATAATTTATAAATAAAAATTAATGTTTTTAATATATTTTAAACACAAAAATATATTTTCAAAAAAATTCTTGAAAAATATTTTTGATATATAAATTATTTTCTATGAAAAAATGGAGCATTATTCCATAACAATAACTTGTCTATAAAAATATTTTTTAAAAAAATTTTTTTAATAAAATTTTTTTATGTTTAGAATATAATAAACATATTAATGTTCTTTTAATTTATATAATTATAATAATATTTAAACTGCAAATACTTTATATTTATATTATTTATTATTTTATATGAAAAATGATATGTTAAAAATGAAAAAAAAATTATTAGTTCCAATAATTAATGATTATTAGTGGCAATTAGTGATAAGTATCGACAATAAAAAATAATCGATGATAACAAATATATATGTTCATATCATTTATTTTTTATTTCAATCAATTTATTAAAATTCACAAAACAATCCCTTTTTAAAAATGATTTTAGTTTTTTATTGGATACAAAATATTCTTTATTAATTAATTTTTCTTTGTTGCAAATAAGTTTCAATAATCTCTTCCTCAAAAAAAGCTTTTCTTTTTCTTTTTGAGCTTTAGTCTGGGCCCAATTAGATTAAAATCTTGCCGCTAAACCTATCATTGGGCCGGACTTATGTGAAGCTGGGCTGAACCAAACAAAACTAGGAAACATAGAAACAAAATCGTCTTATTTCACAAAAGAATAAATATGCTTGAATAAGGCAATGAACACATGCATGTTGCGACTGCTATATTCAAAAAGAAGAGTTGTCTGGAGTCAGCCCGCTGCCCTTTCATCCTCGTATGATAGCCATGCTTCCATATTCTCATGTCAATTGTCCATTAGCAATTAAGGACTTAGCACATACTTTCAATTTTACCTCTGCATAGTAAGAATTGCATGTAAATGTAGTCCATGATCCATTAAGGAAAACCGTGGTGAGTGCAGCTATCGTATGTAAAAGAAGAAATGGAGAGATAGTTGATGGCATGGCCTGCAGTCTTAAAAGCTTCTTCCAAGTTGGTTGCTGATGCTTATAGCCTCTGTTTGGCTATCAATTTTTCTGTGGAGATTAATTTATCTAATTTTTGCATCCTCTTGGAGAATTATTACTTGATTAATCTCATTGTAAATTCTTCTTGAGATGTTCCCTGCGTTTTGGACAATTTTGTCATTCAAGCAAGAGAAAGACTTTCAAGTAGAGAGGTTGTGAGATTATGTATTGTTCCAGCGGCAAAAAAACTGCAAGATGGGTGGTTGACAAGCAGATTGCTGGAAGTATTCCTATTGCTTGGATTCCAAAACAGCCCAGAGGAATTTGACTCCCTACTTTGTAAAAACTTTGGTTGCACTTGATTTATATATTATTATGGTTAACCAAAAAAAATTAAGGCAACCATGGTTTCTTTACTCTTACTTGCAAGTTTGAACATAATGAAATATATAAGACTAAATACCAAAACCACATAGCATATTAAGAAGAATCAAACAACTGCCACCAAATGAACTAAAGGAACGTGATACTAACCTGAATGCAGTAGAGCTGAAAAGAATTTCAGGTCAAAAAACACCATTATCAACCCATCGTTCTGCACATAACTCCTCTGCCTCCTTTCCCGAAATATATTTCATCCCTTCCAATAAGCCATGTATATTACATCATCTCCCTTTTTCATTGTGAAACCATCAGACAGAATATCACAGCCTTACTCATTCTCCTGCATTAAAAGTAATATATAAGTGACTAAAAGACAAACTAAAACTATCATTATTGTGGGTTCAAGAAATCACCAACAAGTGAGTGCATTGTGATAAAATCCGACGGGTTATCATAAAGCCAATGACAGAAAAATTTGACTAATTTATCGAGTTAATTGGTGCTTTCAAATAAGCTATGGCTTTCGAAATATTGTAAATCGCAGAAGAGGAATACCTGCTAAGCCTCCACTGACCATCATTTTTTTTTTTTTTGGTGCATTATAAGAAGCTCCTGATTGATAAACTGATAAACAGAAGTTACTGCAGAGGACATAGAGAGTGAAGAAACACAAATGCCAATAAACTCAAAACCATTTATCCCATACAAACCTTTCTTTCCCCTTTTGCTCTATAGCTTCCATTCTGAAGTGAAACAAGTTTTGCAAGTTTAACAAGTTTCCACCATACCACCAAGGAATCTGTGACTGATGGTGTCAGCAACATATTATATATCAACCTTTAATTTTCATCTCGTTACTTAATGCAGTCAAGACACAGACCAATTCCTCCATCACAACATTTGGGGAACCCATTACTGAGAACTCATGAACGATTCCTTTCACTTCAATCATGCTACAGCCTACGACTTCCTTTTTAATCCCTTGTTCATTCATCAAGGTTCTAATTCTCTTTAAATCATCATATTTACCAGCTTTTCCATATATATCACATAAGTTCACATAGAAGACATGGTTCCATGGCTCCAAATTGATTAAACATTCTGCCACTTTTTCCCCTAATTGTACATTATTGTGCATTTGGCATCCTCCTAGTAACGCACCCCAAACATATACATCAGGCTCCATTGGCATGTTTCTAATAATTTCTTCTACCTCTTCAAAAAGTCCAGCTCTACCAAGAATATCGACCATGCAAGCATAGTGATGGACTTGTGGCTCAACTGAGTAAATGCGTTTCATCACCTCAAAACACCAGGTTCCTGTCTCTATTAATCCAGAGTGAGCACAAGCCGACAATAACCCCACAAAAGTGACATGGTTAGGCTTCACTCCTTCTGCTACCATCTCTTTGAAAATATCAAAAGCCTCCTTACCATACCCATGAAGTGCAAACGCCGAAATTATTGCCGTCCATGCTAAGGTGTCCTTCTCAGGCATTTCCTTGAACACTTCATAAGCTCTTTTCAAACAACCGCATTTACCGTACATGTCTACCAACGCAGTCCCAATCACCTTATCACACTCTAGGCCACTTCTCCTTAAGTAACTATGCACCCACTTTCCATGATCAATAGCACCAAGATGAGCACAAGCTGAGAGAACGCTAGCAATGGTAATCTTATCCGGCCTAGCCATATGAATATCATCGCTCGAACACTGCATTTCATGAAAAAATTCCAAAGCCTCCTTTGGCCGGCCACCCTGAACAAACCCCGTTATAATCGAATTCCAAGTAATAATATTCCTCCTCTCCATTTTTTGAAACAAATCCAAAGCCTCATCAAGACTTCCGCTCCTCAAATACCCAATAATCATCGAATTCCAAGAAACAATATCTTTATTCAACATTTCATCAAACATCTTTCTTGCATTATTCAGAAACCTACAAGCAGAATAAAAACTTACCATCGAATTTTGAAAAAAGATGTCATTATTAAACCCAAGCTTGATAGCCTGTCCATGAATACCTCTGCCAGTGCCTAAAGCTACACTCCTCGTGCATTCCTTAACAAGAAATGGAAAAGTTAGGCAATCAGGTGAGATGCCATCAACGAGCATCTGCTTGTATAGTATCAAAGCCGGACACAAATGGGTATCACAATCTCCCCCAATTTTAGAAGCACAGGCCCTGATCATTATGTTATAGATGGAGAGATTTGGTTTCTTAATGCGTTGGAAAATATCAGTGGCGTAAATAAGAGAGCCAAAATTGGAAAGGGCGGTAAAGAAGAGAAGACGGGAAATAAGGAAATAGTTATCCTTTTGGAGGAAGTTTTGAGATGTTAAGATTTTGGCATGGATTTGTTTGAGCTGGATGATGTTCTTGGATTCTTCTATTAAGCGCGAAATTATGTTTCTGAGACATAGCCGTTGATGCTCCAGCATGTTCTTCTGAAAAGAAAATGTTATCAGAAATATGTATGCATTTATGGTTTGGATATAACAAGAAAATAAAGAACATATTCTATCCACTTTCGGTGTTCCTCTTATGATAGAGTTAAATATTTTTGTAGCCATAAATACAAGTCCGCTTGTTTCTGCCCAGAAATCAAACCAACCAAGATCCAGCAGGGAAGGCATAATAATGCTCAAAATCATATTTCAGACTTTATCTTCTAAGGAAAAAGAAAAAAGATATTTGATTCGACAAGGAAAAGAAGTAATGTAACGAATTAAACAAAACAGAGCCACGAGACCCATGATCAATGTTACATTTGTCATATTGACGGATGAATAGGTAAAAGATAAGGCGAAGGTGAGGTAAAAGGCTTCTCAAAATTCACAGCCAGTTACAGTTTCGAAGTAAAGATTGGGAGTTTGAAGGTGCTCTAAAGAAAAAAGCCTTCAATCCCTCGTCCTGAGATTGTTTCCCTGTAAATAGCAAGTGCTTCTTCCATGACTTGAGCTTGAGCAAGCAGTTGAGCTCTCTTCTTACCAGATGGATGAGTAGAAAGATAGTCTCTCAATGCTGACTCACCGGTGACCTTTCCCAATTTCTCAAACACTTTAGGTGCAACTCGAGGATCATAACCAGCAGAAGCCATCAACAATAGACCAATGTAATCCGCCTCTATTTCCATCCTACGGAAAAAAACCATTAAAACTAAGTGAGCTCTTGGATGAATGAAATTACGTCCATTATATATATTCTTCTTTCAGCTGAATTACTTACAAAAATGCTTTCAGTAGAAATTTAATATGTGTGTCACAAGATGTTGTCAGGAGAACAGCAACAAGAGAAGATTTTGCTTTCAGAGCAATATGATTTTATTTTCTACTGCACAAGCTAAGCAGGAAAACTAAGAATTTCAGTACCTTAACTTTGTTTGTTACACAGATGATTTAGAGACAAATGCCAAATAGAAACTCAAGCTACAGACCAAACTAAAGGTAAGCTTAAAGCCTCAAGAAAATATGTTTTATTTGTTAATGCAGCTTCGGATCTAAGCTGACAGACAGCAGCTGAAAGGAAAAGTTTCATACAAGAAAGATCTACTTAAATCAAAGCAAGCAGATGAGTGTTCCCAATTAGAACTAATAATCACTGACTGGGGTCCCCAAAATTGGCTGCATAGTGTACAACTGAATTGACTGCATAATGAACAACTGGAGGATTAACTGCACATAATCTGTTAAACTCCAAACAGATCTTCACTATATCGTATGTTTTGGGTTTCCTCAGATTTTACCATTCTTACAAGACTGTTGCATACACTTTCCAAGATCAACAATTTTTTTCACAACGTGATACAAGATAACAAGCCTCTTCTTGCCCTTCAAGCATTTTAATATTTGGTTCATGATCAGATGTACCGATTTTTCTATCATCCTCAGGCGTCAAGTGGACAGCTAAGCAAGAGGGAAGTGTCAGAATCGCCATGACTGATTCTGATCCATCTACCCCAGAACTCTACAAGACAATCTCATAAACATTTGCCTCAGAAAGCAACATATTTGTCATTGCCAGATTATTCAAATTGCAAATGCCAGTACTAGATGAACAACTGAGCTTGTTATAATACATGACTATCATGCTGATAATTTTTATAACAATCTCCATTAAAATCACGAAAAAAAAAAATGATTGAATACTTGGACTTAACAGGACCAACTTACTTTCTGCCAATGCCAAATGAGCAGTTTCATACTGAGGAACACCACAAAGTCTGTTGCTAATGTCATGTGAAGGCTAACTATGTAGATGCTGGCATGCACTCATGGAGAATTGAAGAATACAAATAGTAATGGGAATAAGTTCTATCCTCATGTTGAATCCTCAGGGATGCTCGTTTCTATATAATACATTGCAATTCATAATATCAGATGCTAAACCAGAGCCCTTCTTGAGAGCATAAAAATGATGTTTAAGGCTATGTATATTGATCCAATGACATTTGTGGTAAATGGCCAAGGGTATCGTCCACATATCACTTGTATATGGAACATTACCAGGATATAAAATTAAACTGACAATCTATGTGCATTTTTAAGAAATTCCACAAAATTCTATCAGCATTTCAAGAAACTCAAGTGACAAAGCCAATACCGTAAAAACATCATTAGCAAAATAACTCGCGTATAAACAATAGCAATACAAAAGTCAACAGTTATTTAAAGAACATAAACCAAGAAACTTACCTCCGGGAGAAAGGAAGTCTCAAGAAAAAGGTCGACATTGTGTTGACAACATCAGGCATGATGAACTGATAAAGAATAAGCTGCAAGATAGCAAACCACAAATTCTTTGTGATCCCTTCGGCTGCATGTCGAGCCACAGCATGCCCAACCTAGTTATGAAATGTCATACACAAAAAGATCTTCCTCAGCCCAATATTTAACTACTATTTACACAATACATAACAATCATAAGGAAGTAAAAACTACACGTGCACTGCAACTTACCTCATGCCCAAGAATAGTTGCAATCTCTGCATCAGTTTTAAAGTGTTCAAGCAACCCAGTAAACACAACTATCTTCCCACCAGGAAGACAAAAAGCATTAACAACAGGTTCATTAACAACCAAAACCTCCCAATTCAATCCATCTAAATGCGAAGTT
>CATIWR010067891.1:0-15223 GCA_949677035.1 Omphalea diandra | reverse complement strand
GATGGACCAATAGGTCCCAAATCATATGTCAAAAGAATTACAGGAAGATGGACCAATAGGTCCCAAATCATATGTCAAATGAATTACAGGAAGATGGACCAATAGGTCCCAAATCATATGTTACATGAATCACATGAATATTCCGGGAGCAATGTTTGCCTTGCTCGGTCACGACAAAAACAAAGCTATTGCATTTGCATTTGCATAGTTAATTGTTATACTTGCAATGTATCGTAATGATATTTGATTATGGATTATGGATTATGCCATGAGAATTTGATTATTGTTTTTATTCACTGAGTCGCGACTCACCAAATCACAAAATTTTTTTTCAGATACTGAATAATAGGAATTGGACAACAGTTTTACATTGAGACATATAGACCACAGGTCGTCGGCTGAATCCAAACTCTCTCTCTCCTTGTGTCATATATATATATGTACATCAAATAAATGTTTGATTATGTGTGTAGGATGGATAAAACCTTTATGCATATGTATTTTGGACATGAATGATATGAGTTATGTAAATGAATACGGTTGTTACAGGAAAGATGCTTAAAGCACTAAGCCTCTTAAGCCTAAGGGAAAAAGGAAAGTACTCCAAGACTTTAGAACAAAGCCTTAAAGAGCTAACCTTATATACATGTACTCAAAGAGACATGTCCAAGAAACCACACAAAAAAACTTTTCTTTTATTCCTCACTCATGCACTTGTATGCATTCACATAACCAAAGTGTGAGAAAGCTCCATATTCATCTTAAGGTTACTCATAGGAGAAAGACGGTTACTCATAGGAGAAA
Organism: Omphalea diandra; assembly: GCA_949677035.1. NCBI lineage: Eukaryota > Viridiplantae > Streptophyta > Magnoliopsida > Malpighiales > Euphorbiaceae > Omphalea > Omphalea diandra. Next base: position 14,419 of record CATIWR010067891.1, on the reverse strand, counting down.
GACTTACAAGTCTAATCTCTAATGCCATTATTGCATGAAATATGGTTATATGAATGTATTTTACTGCATTAGGAAGAAACATCTCAAATTGGAGGACCCTTCTAAGCCCAACCCCTAAGGACCTAAGTATGCTTGGGTACCTAAAAAAAGTGAAATATGCTTATGTTATAGGAACTCTTAAAAGCCACCAAAAAGAATAATGATTGGCTTATGGATAGTGGGTGCTCAAAGCACTAGACCGACAATAAGAAGCAATTCATAGCCATTAAAGAGAAAGATGGTAGCAATGTCACATTTGGAAAGAATGCCAAGGGTAAGGTAATTGACATTAGAATTATTTGTAAGAAAGATTGCTCTCTCATTGATAATGTCCTTTTGGTTAAAGGATTAAAATATAATCTCTTAAGTGTAAGTCAATTATGTGACAGAGGTAACAAAGTCAGCTATGACCCTAGAGAATGTCGAGTTACCACCTTGATGGATAAGAAGGTAGTCTTTAAGGGTGAAAGGAGAGCCAATGCTAACCTAATTGACTTAGACAATTTGATTAACCAATCTTTTAAGTTCCTTGTTTCCATTAACAATGAATCTTGGCTTTGGCATAAAAGAGTTGGACATGCTAGTATGGAGCTTTTATAAAGTTTGTCAAAAGAAGAGCTAGAAGAAAGTCTTCCAAAGCTCAAGTTCAAAAAGGACAAGGCATATGGACCTTATCAAATGGGAAAGTAACACCAAGAATCCTTCAAGCCAAAAAAAATGTTGTAAGTACTTCTAGGCTTCTTCAACTTATACATATCGACTTAGTTGGACTAACTAGGAATGTTAGCCTTGGTGGAAAGCTTTATGCATTTATATTAATTGATGACTACTCTAGGTTCACTTAGGTCTCCTTTCTTGCTCATAAGAGTGACACTTTTGATACATTTAAAAGTTTTACCAAAAGAGTTTAAAATGAAAAAGGATACTTCATTTCTCTTACTAAAAGTGACTATGGAAAGAAATTTCAAAAAGAATCTTTTGAAAACTATTGCTTAGAGAATGAGATTTCTCATAACTTTTCTACTTTTTGAACACCACAACAAAATGGTGTTGTAGAAAGGTAAAATAGGACATTGGTAAAGATGGCTAAAACCATGCTTAATGAGTTTTTTTTGAGCTAAAGTTATCAATACCTCATGTTACATTACAAATCATGTTTTCAAATGACCTATTATAAAAAAAACTTCTTATGAGTTATGGAATGAAAGAAAATCCAATCTTTCACACCTTAAAATGTTTGGTTGCAAATGCTACATGCTCAATACAAAGGACAACCTTGAAAAATTTGCCTCAAAAATTGATGAAGGTATCTTTCTTGGCTATTCCACCACTAGTAAGGCTTATAGGGTGTTCAAAAAAAATTCTATGGTGGTTGAAGAGTCTATGATTGTTGTATTTGATAAGTTTAGCAAACTTGATCTTAGGAAAAGTTCTCTCATTGATGATTTTTGTAGTTGACTTTGAAAAGATGGAGCTTGATTCAACTCCTAAAGAAAAGGTGATTGATCTTGAAGATAATGGACCACCATAAAAAAATAGAGGAATCTCAACCTCTACAAGAGGAAAATCGAGCTCAAAGACTCCCTAAAGATAAAAGATACTCTAAGAATTACCCAGAAAGATCTTATTGTTGGTGAGAAAGCCAAAGGAGTAAGTACTAGAGCTCAATTACATGCTTTAGATAATAATATTTCTTTTGTTTCTCAAATTGAGCTAAAATCAATTAATAAGGCTATTGATGATGAAAGTTGAGTGATTGCTATGCAAAAGGAACTCAACTAATTTGAGGGAAACAAAGTTTAGGAACTTGTTCTAAGGCCTAAGGAACACCCGATTATGGGATACAAATGGGTGTTTATGATTAAATTAGATGAGCAAGGTTTCATAACAGGAAATAAAGCTAGATTGGTTGTTAAGGGATACAACCAAGAGGAAGGAATTAATTATGATGAAACCTTTGCCCCTATTGCAAGATTAGAGGCCATTAGAATTCTTTTAGCATTTCTTATCATATGAATTTCAAACTTTTTCAAATGGATGTGAAAAGTACATTATTAAGTGGTTTCATTAAGGATGAAATGATATGGAACAACCTTTGGATTTTGAGTCTCATGATTTCCTAAATCATGTTTTCAAATTAACTAATGCCTTATATGATTTGAAACAAGCTCCAAGAGCTTGGTATGAAATGCTTATTTCATTTCTTTTGCAAAATTATTTTGAGAAAGGTAAGGTTGACACAACTTTATTTATGAAAAAGCATAACATGGATACACTCATTATCCAAATATATGTTGATGATATTGTATTTGGTGCTACTAATGAATCTTTTTGTTAGGAATTTAGGATGAGCGTGATGGGTGAGCTTAAGTTCTTTCTTGGCCTTCAAATCAAGCAAACCAAAGAGAGCATTTGTATTAACTAAGCCAAGTACACAAATGATCTACTCAAAAGATGTGGCATGGATGGATGAAAATTAGATAAGACCCTATTGAGTGCAACTATTAACTTAGACAAGAATGAATCGGGTAAGCCCATTAATGAAAAGAAGTATAAAGGCACGATTGGTTTTATCCTCTATCTTATCACTTATAAACTTGATACTATGTTTAGTGTTTACTTGTGTGCTAGATTCCAATATTGCCCTAAGGAATCATATTTTCATGTCGTTAAAAGGATTTTTAAGTACTTACATGGCACATAACATTTAGGAATTTAGTATCCTAAGAATTATTCATTTAGTCTTCTTAGATATTTGAATACAAATTATGTCAATAGTTTGATGGATAGGAAGAGCACTTTTGAAACTTGCCAATTTATTGATGAATGTCTAATTTCATGGTTTAGCAAGAAGTAAGTTTTGGTTGCCTTGTCCACTACCAAAGCGAAATATGCAGTTGTGGGTTGTTGTTTCACTAAAGTTCTTTAGATGAAACAACAACTCAAGGATTACACTAAAGATGTTGATTACATTCCCATCAAATGTGACAACACAAACATAATAAATATTTCTATGAATTTTATCTAACACTCAAGAAACAAGCATATTGATATTAGACATCATTTTTTTAGAGATCATATCAAAAGTGGTAATGCGGTGCTTGAGTTTATTGACACCAATCACCAACTTATAGATATTTTCATGAGACCCCTTAAGAAAGAAATAATGAACTTCATAAAAAGCAAACTAGGGATGCTAGTTGGAAGCTTCTTAAGGTGAAAATTGATCTCACTTTATGCACAATGCACTATTAGGATATATGTATTGATTGTTTGTTATGGTTATTATTTATATGATACATATGGTTGATGAGCTAGAAGTGTTAATTCAATTTGCACTTGAGCTTCTCAATGCCAAATTGCATGAATTAATCATCAATACATTAATTTGATCACATTACACATAACATTTAATTTTAAATTATTTTTCAAAAATGCTCTATAAATTATAGTCAAAACAATAATCGCGACAACTATTTTTAAAAGTCTTCTATTGTTGTTTTCAAACTTTATGATTGCAATTGGAGAATCACCCCTACAAAAAATTTCAAAATTAAAATTTCCTGCTCATTACTTTTGCTATTTTTTGAGAAAATTATAGTTGTTACTCAGAATTTTCTAAATTAGCATTTGTGACATGTGTACAATGGTCCAACTGCTTATGATTGTTGGATAATAAATGTTTTGTCCCTCAAGTGGTGCCTTGTCCTTCTTTAATGCATTTTTCCTTTTTTCTTCTTTTTTTAACTCATACCAACCTTCATTAACCTTTTTAAACTAACCTTAACTCACTTTCTCATCTTTTTACTTCATCTCTCTCTCTTATAATCCTATTATCAACATCCATGGTCCCTAGGAAATCTAGCAAAATAGAAAAAGGGAAAAGTATTGCTCAAATATCCTCACCCCTTACTCAAAATACCTTACCCCTCCATAGGATAAAAGGAATAACTCAAAAAGAAAAGACAGATGTGAAGCCAATAAGAAGAAATTGATACAATCTAATAAGATTCCTTTAGCTCACCTTCTCATTGGTCTTAGATTGAAGGATGAGATCAATGACTATTTGGACAATCTTGGATGGGTCACTTTCATTTATAGAGATGCAATGTGTTTTGAGGAAGTGGTGAAAAATTCATATGTACAATGGAAGTAAGCAAGGAACTGAATTCTCCAGCAGGAATGTATGACTTAAACTTCAAATGCTTTGGCAAACCCTTTTTTATCTCCTACCCGAACCTCTGCTCTCTCTTTAACTTTCAAAATGAAAATAATATTGCCCATAAATTCTCCTCCTATGATTTCATTTTTTATGAGTTTTGAAAAGGTATTTGCATTAAGAAATACCATGACCCTAGAAAATCTATTATTAAACACATCAAAACTCTGCCTATATGGCTTCTTCATCGTATCATCACCTTCTCCATCAATGTGAGAGGTGATGACAATGCAAAATTCTTAAAAGGAGACCCTTTTTTTTTTACTACTTTCTTCACAACCAAACCATTAAAATGAGGAAGTTTTTCCTTAGACAAATGGAGCATATGAGTAAAGCTAAGTGCCAATTTCTCCTTCCCTCATATGTGACCACCATTTACAGATATGTTGGGGTTCTACCCCTTGAGATTGAAGCCCTTCTAACCCCTACTCATGACTCAAAGAAAAATTAGCTTGACCTAACTATCTCCTAAATGCCAAAGCCATTAATCCAAACACACATGACTACTTATTCGGAGCACAAACCATAGTTCAATAGGCTATCTCTCAAGCATCAAAGGCAAGGAGATTCATGCTTGAAGAACTCTAATAAGGTGTTATGCCTTAAGAAGATCTCCTTCCACCTTCAAAAGGTAAAGGCCATTCCCAAGCCTTTTCTTCTTCTATATCTTCTCTAACCAAGGTCTCTAAATTGTTGAAGTAAGTCCTTAAGAGGCTTAATTTTCTTTAACATCTTCATAGGGATATAGTGGAGATCTAAGGAAAACTTGGAATTGAGCCTTGTTTCCTACTTGATTTTTATTTCTCTAATGAAGAGGATGAGGAAGACACTCATCAAGTACAAACAGTAGGGGAAACATCTCATGGGTCAACTAATGAAGTAGGTCCTCAAAATGAAGAACCAAAAGAAAAAGAAGAAGAAGAATAAGGATTAGACATTAAAGAACTTGATGATGAAGATGATCTTTAGTTTTTAAATCCTTAGTTCTCTTTCTTCCTTTGTCTTTTCTATTTTTTATTTTCTAAGGCTCATGTATGTTGTGATCAAATATCTCATGTATGCTTGTATATGTTGATGGTATGTTTCTTCTTTAATAATGATTATATTCCATATTCTCTAATTCTTAACTGATTGTACTTCTCATTTGTTATTGACATTATGCTTATCATTCCTATTGTACTTCACTTTATGCTTTTCCCTTTTAATTTTCCCTCTTTTTAATTTGGACAAAGGGGGAGATAAATTATACCTTATATGAAATAGCTTAACTTGGTTAAGGCAGAGTATAGTACTTGGTTTAAGGGGATTATTTCATAGACTACTCTAACTTCTTAGAACATCTATCTAACTTTCAAAAGACATTACGCAAGTTCTTCTTACAAAAATACAATCCAGGGTTATCAAAATTAAAAAGCGTGAGATTATTAGACTAGGTGGATAAACCTAGGTCAAACTCAACTTTGATCTTGATAGCATAAGATTGAATAATTCTAATGTCTTGTCTAAGTGTAGTGACTGTAGAAATTAAGTTAGAATATCATTAGAAGTTGAATGGAGCACAAAATCAATAAGTGCCAGTAAATCACGATTGCTACTTATAAAATAGCAAATGTTACCAGCAAAAGTCTTAGACACAAATTGGATAGTAGCAATCACGATGAGCATCACATCCTTGATAGTGACTTTTACTTTCAATTAAGTTTGGAGTAATTTCAGAGCTCCATCCAGCTCAAGCCATATGACACAAGACTATTGCAAATTCATATGTAACGATCGAAACATGAACATATGAACCGCTACAAGCCTTACTTAAGAACCCAAAATTATACAGTGGTAATCATGATCAGCAATAGTGTCAAGTTAGTCAGCATGATTGTTTTCACAACTGCTACCTTGAGATGGCAATTGTGACACTTAAAAATCAATAAAAGGCTCTAATAACTAATCTTCTAAAGGACCAATGTCATACTACCTTGTGTCACTATTTGTCAAGCACATCTGAAGATCTTGCCTACAACTAGGCAAATTCCAGAGCGAAAGGCAGATAACGACCATGATCGACCTATAACAACCTTGACTATGGCCTGACAAGCATTAAGTACATATTTACCTAGCACACTTTAGATAGTTGGGCATAATTTTGTCTTTAACATCACTTTGATGGAAGTAACCTATAAATACTTTACCAAATGGATGTAAATACAAAAAATTAGCATTCATTGTAGCCAAACTATCGTAAATTTATTTCTCATCTTTTAATAATTTAATTTTTTGTATTTGAGCAACTGTTATTTGGTGTGAACATTAAACATCATTGGGGTTGGGTTTGGGAGTTAACCTTTGATTGCAAAACTCTTATTTAGGTTAAGTGTTAGCCTTGGAAAAACACTAATGAGGCTGTGTGTGAGCCTTTGTATAACATTAGTTGTAAAAGTTTGGTGTGAGTTTGCAAAAACACCATTCATTATTTAGTGGAACACCCAATTGAAAAAATTAAGGAGTGGATGTAGGGTTGGTTAATACCACTATAAATCTTTTATGTACTATTCTTCTTCTACTTCTTCTAAAAATAAAAACACAAACCTTCCTTCCAAAAATTTTAAATTTTCCACCAATTTAACCCCTCATTCTTAGTATACAAGGGCCTACATAGAGGAGTGAAAGAAGACCTCTCTAAACTTATTCAAAGATTGAATGTTTATTCCTCGAGCTCAAAAACCTATAAAATCAAGCAAAAACATTAAAAGGAAAATATATAATAAAGAAGAAACAAAACATATAAACGAAGAGCAAGGATAGAACAATGGAGAATTACCCTTACAAAATGCTAGTTTAAGGTCTCTAGTGTGACCCTTAACCTTGGCTTGCTTAATTCTTACTTTAGGTTTACAGTTGTCCCTTATCGCTAGTTTTTGTATCCAATGCATAGGACATAAACCCCTTAAGTTATTGATCAAAATCTTTAATGATTTCTTCCTCTTTTTTAACTTGGTCAGTTTTCTCACTTCTTGTTATTTGGTTATTTCATTTAAAGTTAACCTAGTTGGGATGTCTTAGTGAGAATTTAGTGGTTCCAACTTATTAAGGGACAAATTCAAAGAACTAGGTGGGTTCTCCTTAATTTTGCAACCTATCAATCCATCAATCAAAGAGGTGAAGAATAGTTATCACTACATAACTCAAATGTGGGGGAAGAACTTACGTTAAAAGAGTTAGTGATAAAATCTTCTCCAAATCTTCCATTTTCATACTCTACAAGTTCAAACTTTTCTTCTTCTTTTGAATTCACCTCATGACCACATTCTTTTATCATATGACAAGCTAAACATTTCTTTCTTCCTTCAGGTTACTTATCCCTTTGGCAAATGTTGAAAACCACTTCCTTAGTACATACACATAAAGTGACTTTTCCTTCTCAAACTTCTACTAACACACCACTAATACAAATGAATGGTCATCCTAAAATGAATAGGATCTCTCAATCTTATTCGATATCTGAAATAACAAAATTAATTGGAATTATGAATTTGTCAACTTTGACTAACACATCTTTTACAATTGCCTTCAGATAAATGATGGAATGATCTGCCAATTGTAATGACATTTAAATGAGCCTTAAGTTTAATTTCTAAAATAGAGAAAAAGGCATCAAATTAATACTAGATCCAAAATCACAAAAGGTCTTATTAAAAGAAAGATGATCAATAAGACAAATGAGGGTAAAACTCCCAAGGTCTCTCATCTTTGGAGGTAACTTATTTAAGAGGATGGCATTGCATTCTTGGTGAGTGTAAAATGTTCGCATTCATCTATTGGCTTCCTTTTTTTATAGTTCCTTCTTTATAAACTTAGCATATTTAGGCATTATGAAGAGTGTTTCCATGAAAGATATGCTAACCTGAATCTTCTTGAGTGTTTTTAAAAAACCTTATAAATTGCTTGTCTTTCACGTAATTCTTTAATCATAAAGGAAAAGGGATGGATGATAATATGGCTTTGGTGATAGATTGACTTCCTCCCTTTGTTTGCCATAGTCGATTGACTTTTATATTCTTTTGTTTTCATGTTCTCATTTTTCATCCTAGAATTGATCTCCTTATTGCTTCTCAAGAATATTTTATTAACTTGTTCTTTAGGATTGGTTTTAGAGGTGTCAGGATCTAAAACTAAGGGCATTGGCTAGTTGTCCTTCTTGGATCTCAAAGTTATAGATGGAGGATGAATAGTTTTTAGCAATAAGCTCGATTTTAGGATCCAAGTTGTTGATCATCTCAACTTAATAATCTAACCTAGCTTTTGATTTGGTAATGAATTTTTCCATGAGGTTTTATAGGATTGATTTCTTTTCTTAAGGTTGTTAATTAGGTGGTGGGTGTTGAAAACTAGGTAGTCCTTATATTTTAAAACTCAAAGCATTATCATTTAACTAAGATAAGTTAAGGTGATTTTGCTAACCTGAGTTGTATGTATTAGAGTAAGCATTCTTAGGTTGACAGTTAAAATTTTCCATAAAATTTGTTGGCTCTTGAGCAAAGGGATTCCTTACTTGACAATCAATAATTGTATGCCCAATTTTCTTGTAAAAATCACATATGACCTATAAGAAAAGAGACGACACAATATTTCACTTAAAAGAACTCAATCGCTTAGATAGAGATGATACCTTATCTTGCAAAGCTTATAATGCATCCAAGTTTTGAACTTTCACTATTTTCTTTTGCGCACTCCTTTTTATGAGCCTGATAGCTATTATTAGCCATTTTCTCTATCAAATCATAAGTTGTATCAATGGTTTTATCCAAAAGTGAGCCTCTAGTTACTACATCTATGGTGATCTTAATTTGCCAAAAAGTCCATTATAAAATTTATGCACAATTGACCAGTTTGGAATTTAGTGATTCAGGTATCTCCTCAAAAGATCTTTGAATCTTTCACAAGCTTCATTCAAGGCCTCTCCTTTTTGTTAGCTAAATGTACTGATTTTATTTCTAAGTCTTATCATCTTTAATGGTAGGAAGTATTTGTTGAGGAAGGTTTGAGAAAGTTAGTCCCAAGTAGTGATGCTTTTGGGCTCAAATGAATTGATCCATACCTTACCCTTGTCTTTAAGAGTGAAATGAAAAGGTATAACCTTACCATATCTGTTAAAATTCCATTTTACCTAAAAGTGTCACAAATCTCTAAAAAGTTTACTATGTGAGCATTAGGTTCTTCATGAGAAAGGCCATGGAATTAAAGGGCATTGATAAGCATTTAAGTGAATTCAAGCTCGATCTTAAAAGTGTTGGCAATATCTAGTGATAATTGATTATAAACCTTTAAGAGGCAATATAAAGAATTCCTTCAAAGGTCAATTCTCCCGATTTGCCATCTTTTGATTCCTTTAATATTCTCACCTTCTTTGAATTAGAGTGTATTTAATTTCAAGATCGAGAGGAAGCAAATCTTCTTCGTGATTTTATGTTCTAGTCATGCACCTACAACAAAGAAATAAGAACCACAAGTTAGAAAAAGAAAATAGTCTTTAGATTAATACAACAATAATAACTTAGTATTAAAATTATAGATCTTTGACAACAGTACCAAAAACTTTATAAGGGATGTGGACTAAATGTAAAAGTACCTTTTAACTGTAAAAGAATAGGTCGATAAGTAATAAATTATACAAAAGTACAAATATCATTTCCACTATTGGGTTTTGTATAGTAAGCACAATAGAAAAACAAAAATTTCAAATGTACAAAACCCACTGAGGATCCATACTTTTTGATTAGATTGACGAAAGGGATATGAAATCTTACTAATTCAAATAAGAAAGGTAAGATTGTTGGAAGGCAGAGAGAAGCTTACAGTAGTAACACCCTACCTTAAGCTTTGAGTATGATCTAAATGTTACCAAAGGATAAATGTCTTTTGTGAATATCCACACAAATAGGTTGTTAGACTAGGTTGGTCAAATCTAAGTCAAAACTCACTTTTGATCTTGACAATGTAGATTGATATGTACTAACATCAATTTTAAGTGTTTATTTTGCATATTTTAAATAAGTTTGTTTTGCAAATTTTAAGTTGAATGTTTTAATATCCTCTTAATTTGCAATGCCAAACTTCAAAATCACGACTGCTATCTTGTAAGAAGAATGGATAAAGTTGGGTTAGATGATTTTACGGAGGAAGTCACAAATGCGATCTTACCAAGAAAGTGATGAAAATGAAAAGAATAATTTATGGTGAAAATCATGTCCTTCTTCGTGACCGCGACTTTTGTAATTGCCTGGAGGGAATCAAGTCCTTAACCAGAGCATTCCAAGTGTCCTAAAGAACCATTGGTGTATCAAAATTCACGAGAGTGAAATATTAGTCAAGACCATGACTTGATGAAGCAAAATCTCCTTATCAAATAAAGAGATTCGCAGTGGCCATTACGCTCAAAAAGAAAATAAATTATGATTGTAACCTTTTTTTGGCTTGAAGAACATAACATCTATTTTTCTTGGAAGACCAATAATGATGTGCCATATGGACTAACCGTTAGATACAAATGGGATTCTACACTACGATTTCAACAATTTTAGTGTAAAAAGATAAATTGCGACTGCGAATAACCAATCACAATCATGAAATTTGTTTGACATGCATTTAATGCAAGATCTTCCTAGCACAACTTGAAGATTTAGACATAGTTTATTTGTAATGCCTCTTTAGTGATTGTTGCCTATAAATACTCCTCCAAATGGACTTGAATACAAGAGAATAACATTAAATATAACCAAAATCTTGCAATTTCATTTCTTAACCTTTAATTCTTGTATGTGAGTTATTATTGTTGGGTGTTGTTGTCCTTGGGCACCAAGAAGGGGGGTTGTATTGGTGAATAAAAATTTCAAGAACAAAGATAAAGGGAGAAGAAAGAGTAGAAGAGAGACAACCAATTTATAGTGGTTCAAGTATAATTGACCCTACGTCCACTCCCCAATTAATCAATTGGGTATTTCACTATTTCAATGGTGTTTTCAAGCTCACACCCAACTTATACAACTTGTGTTTTGATGGCTAATACACAACCTTACAACAATGTGTTTTCTAGGCTAACACAAAACCTCACTCAAATGTTTCACTATGCTCACATTTAAACCTTTCTAAAAGTGTTTTTACAGGCTAACACCAAAACCTCAAAACTTGGTGTTTAATGCTCACACCTAACAATCATAATTTCATAAAGAAGATGAAGAAAATAAGTAGCAAAGATTGAGAGCTTCAATCACTTGTAATAAATTCCTTAGCAACCTTCTTCATGGTTGTTTAGTGGAGTATTTACAGCCAAACTTCACCAAAGAGACGTTACAGATCATAGCTTATCAAATCTTTGAGACATGCTTGATAGATTTTGCATTAAATACTTGTCAGGATGAAATCGCGGTCGCTACTACCGTTCGAGGTCGCAAAATCCAAATTCTTCAAGGGAAACCCCGTTTGTGTCTAACGGCTAGTCCACGTGGCAACTTCTTATTAGTTCACCAGGAAAATATAGTCGTTGTCTTTTACCTACTTTCAGAAGTCGCAGTCACGAGTTTCCATGCACATGCCGCGATAGAGGACACAAATTCATCTGCCAAAGAAGTCATCTTTCTTCCATAGGATTCGCGGTCATTACTAGCAAGATGCCTCCACTAAATTTGACTTCCAACAGTCTTATGGGACACTTGTCAAGCTGTAGTTGTGGATTTGCTTCCCTCTTGAGTTACTATGAAATTTGCGGTCGCGACTAAGGCGTGACTTGCACCGCAAATTCATCTGTCAAAGATTGGCTTCTTCTTTTCCATTGGTCACAGTCGAGAATGGCTCTGCGATTTTGCCTGCTTGAATTTCAACATGTCTTAACATGTGTCGCGACCGCGAATCCTAGATTACGGTCGCGATTTACTTGTCACTTTGGAGTTTATCAACTCCTTTCATTTCTTCTTGGGAGATTGATTCATTTATGTAAAAACAACACTTATTTGAAATATTAGTGATGATCAATCTACTTTGTCAAGATCAAAAGAGGTTCTAAACTTAGGATTAATCATCCTAGTCCAACAATCTCCCCCTTTTTTATTTGGACAACCTAGATTAATCTAAAGTGAAAAATAAGTGTAGAGAAGTAACATTTAATCATAACTTAGTAAAAATTTCTAAGTGCAAGATATCTTAGCAAAAACTTTCTAAGTGTAAAACAACTTAGCAAAAATTTTCTTTAAGTGTAAAACCTAAACCTAATTTGCTTACATTACTCCCCCTTATCTTATGCACTTGCTTGTTTTACTCCACTTTAATTAGTTATCTCTAATTGTTCACTTGAATCTTATTTTATCCCCCCCTTTGGCAAGATCAAAAAGAATTAGTGAAGACTAAAGATAATTTAAAGGAAAGTTAAGCATAAGAAGCAAAATTCTATAAGAAACAAACATGGAGAGCACAAAAAGATGCAAACACAACTTTTTTTTATATATAATAATTGTGAGATTACAAGTTTGGATTACTAAAGGTAACCAAATAAAAAATAAAGTACAAAAGGAAAGCTAAACACTAAAAGGCGGGGGAATCGCTATCATAGTTAGACGAGTCTGCCGCTGTCTCCAGGAGGCCGCCTTCAGCTTCATCTCCATCTTCCACACCTTGATCCCCATCCTGAGTATCTTCAAAGTCTGTGAAGTCGGGGAGGTGGCAGGGTGGGATTCTAAGTTTCTCCTATAGATCCATCATGTCGCTGTGGAGATGGGAGAGGAAGAGTGATCGTCTCTTCATCATTCGCATTATTTTATCCAACTTGTGGTTGATGGTGGAGAGCGACACTTGTTCAGTTGGCTTCAGTGGAGGAGGAACAGACGGGGCTGACAAAGGAGCTTCTTCAATGTGAAGGCACTTCCTTTTGGAGGCTTGAGAACTCTCAAGTCGCTGTGCATCGTATGTACCAAGTAAGTAGGCATAGGAATCAGGATGGATCGCCTTGGCGTTGACGAGGTATGTGAGGTCCAAAAAGTTCTGTGAAGGTAGATACTTTTTGGTGAGGAGTTTTTCCTTGTCCTCGTCAAGAGCGTCCGCAAAGTGATAAATTGCGGTGACATGCGACGGGAGTAAGAACTGACTCTTAGGCTTGGTACTCATGTGAATCAGCTGATCCACTAGATATTTGCTAGTCTGGATTAGCTTGTTTTTCACCAGATAGAAGAGAAAGACAAGATCTTTCTGCTACACCTTATCGTTCCCATCGCCCCGAGCATTGATGGAAAATGTGATGATGCAGTGAAGAATCCATAAAGGAAAAGTCTTGATATGTTTTGCCAAGGAAGATTGAGAATCGTGCTTGGCCTCTATCGAAATTTCTGCCCAAAACTCAAAGTAGATGATGTCGAGGGCAGCAATGACGAACGAAATGTGCTTGTTGATTTGAAGAGTGAAGAGGCCAGATAACTGCTCGAAAGTGATGTAGTATGGATCTCCGAATGCTCGAAATGTCATTCCATATTACCCAGTAAGAGACTCCATTTTATGGCTCAACTAGACTGTGCACATAAATTCTCGGACAATCTCTTCATATCCTAGTTTCGCTTGGAAGATAAAGTCATTCCAGCCTAGATTGGACAGGAATGCTCAAAAGTGCTTTTTCTATCTAAAAGACTACCTGCGTAATCCGCATCTAAGTACCCTATTAGGCTAAAGGAAGAGTTCCTAGGATACCAGAGTCCTAAGTGAATAATGTCATGCAAATACTTAAAAATTTTCTTTACAACATTCCAATGAGATTCCCAAGGTGAAGATTGAAATTTAGCACACATACAAACACTGAATATTATATCCGGCCTAGAAGCAGTAAGATAGAGTAGAGATCTGATCATACCTTGATATCTCTTTTCATCTACTACTGTACCTAATTGATCCTTGTCTAGCTTGATGGTACTACTCATTGGTGCTTTTGCTATCTTGCATCCTTTCATGCCAAATTTCTTTAAAATTTCCATTGTGTACTTGGCTTGGTTGATGAAGATCCCTTCTTTGAGTTGCTTGATTTGTAGACCAAGAAAGAATTTGAGCTCTCTCATCATGCTCATTTCGAATTCCCTAGTCATACACTTAGCAAATTCCTCACAAAGAGATTCATTAGTAGCACCAAAGATAATA
>CATIWR010067877.1:0-45469 GCA_949677035.1 Omphalea diandra | reverse complement strand
AAGTCTCACAGGATATGGAATGGTAGGTTTGAATTCCTTAACCGACTTAAAACGTGCATCACCTTGGTCTCGGGTTTCCGCTAGACTCTTCTCGTCGACCTGAGCTTTAGGTCTAGCTTGTAATTCTTTTCCGCTCTTAAGGGTGATGTCCTTCACATGTTCCTTAGGATTCGTCTCTGTATTACTAGGCAAACTACCTTGTGGCCTTTCTGAAATCATTTTAGCAAGTTGTCCAATTTGACTCTCTAAATTATGGATGGAAGCTCCTTGATTTCTCAACATTGTTTCATGATTCTTTAAAGTGGCATCTTGAGCTTAAAGTCGAGCATCAAAAGCTTGGATAAATTTGATCATTAGCTCTTCCAAATTTGATTTCTTCTCTTAGGGTGGTTCTTGCTGTTGTTGATAACCTGGTAGAGGATTATTCCTTTGTTGCCCTTGGTTCCCTCATGAGAAATTTGGGTGGTTTCTTCATCCTGGATTATAGGTGTTACTATAAGGGTTATTTTATGATCTTTGAATGTTCCCCATATAGTCCACTCGTTCTTGTTGTATTCCAAGCATATTAGGGCAATCTTGGCTTTTATGTCCCATTCTACAGGAGTCACATTGCAACACTTGACCCATTTGTGGTGCTAAAACCAATCCATCAATCTTCTTATTCAAAGCTTCAACTTGACTTGCCAAAGCAGTGACTGAATCAAGATTATACATACCACCAGGTTTGTTACTCCTTGAATTTGTTTGCCACTGATATCCATTCATTGTCATCTCCTCAATCAATGCTTGAGCACCATCTAGTGTCTTATTATTGAGAGAATCTCCTGCCGCTGCATCTATCATTTGACGAGTCATGTGATTCAATCCACAATAGAATGTTTGAATTTGAACCCAAGTATCCAACCTATGTTGTGGGCACTTCTTCAATAAATCCTTGAAGCATTCTCATGTCTCATAAAGTGACTCAAAATCTGATTGAATAAACGATGAGATATCATTCCTTAATTTCGCTGACTTCATAGGTGGAAAATACTTCAATAAGAACTTCTCTATCATCTGGTTCCATGTAGTAATATAACCCTTAGGAAGTGAGTTTAACCACCATTTGGCCTTTCCCCTTAGTGAAAATAGGAATAACCTTAAACGAATGACATCATCCGTAGCTCCATTGATCTTGAAAGTGTCGCATATTTCTAAGAAATCAATTAGATGGGAATTTGGATCCTCATTTGGTAAACCATCAAATTGTACTAACTGTTGCACCATTGGAATGATATTCGACTTGATTTCAAAATTATTGGCAACAACAACGGGTCTCACTATGCTTGTTCCAGTATCCATCACAGTGGATTTGGCATAGTCAAACATAGTCATTTGGGGATCTGCCATGATTACTATCTCTTGATTATGCTCAATCTTTTCTTAATGCTTTTGTCTTAAATTTTGATGAAAAGTTCTCTCTATTTTAGGATCTTCAGGTTCTAGCTCAGTTGTGTTGTAAAATAGGACGGAAAGAAAAAGAAAAAAATTATGAAAGAAAAAAAATGGCTAAATTAATAGATATAAAGTGTTCCTAATATTTTAGTCCTCGACAGTAGTGCCAAAAACTTGATACGATCCGTCGCTAATACCTATAGATTGAGTAGGTAAATGCACCTATTGAGTATAGTATAGCATAGGAGTATCGAGTGTCGATCCCTCTAGAACTAAAAGTACTAGTATTAGCTCTTTCTCTATTATTTAATCAGTAATTTTAAGTGAATTAATTAACTAATAAAATAAAATAATTCAACAAACTAAAATAATGAAAATATGAACTAGAGAGTGGAAAAAGATGATCAATATGACAAATAACACTCAAGTATTGAATCCCCTTAAGACTTATTAAGAAATTGATTTTTCGATAATACAATCTAATTCAATGTTTATGAAACTGTGGAAATTCCTTTAATATGTTAAAGTCTTTTTCAAGATCATTAACAACTAATTCTAGGTTGATTAATTAGAATCTCTTCCTAATTAAAACTCCTAAAATTGCATTATAGTTTCTTAAATTTCACTATTAGGTTTGACCCTAGTCTGGAAGATTTATGTTATCCTATCTCTAAGGGTACATGCAACTCCTTTCAATTGTGCTAGATCTATTCAATAACTTGATTTCTCAATCTAAGTTTAAAGAATTAAAACAAGAATTAATATTTCGGATATATCAATTCAAGGAAATAAAGAGCAAACACAATTGAATTCCATAAAATAATGAAAATATTGTATTATTTAAAGAAAATCACAATTCAAAACTCATCTTTGGGTTCATCATACCCAAGTGCCTAATTAATTTAGTTTATAATTGAATTACTAACCAACATCAAAACAAAGAGAAAATAAAATAGAAAAGTGTTCATGATAAAAACTCTTGTATTCTTCTCTTCAAACTTGATAGTTGACTAATAATCTCTCTTGTGGATGGGTTCTTCTCTAGAAACAAAGCAAAAACTCTCTAAAATAATAATGATAATCATTATCCTTTTTACAAAGACTTCCTCTCCTATTTATAATCTCCTAATTCCTTTAAAATAGGAAAAATAGCATCATCCACCAATTAGAAATCATAACAAACCAAGCTTCCTCTCTTGTGAATAGGAGCAGGTGAAGTTTCCTCTCTTGCTTTGGACTCTTGGGTTCTTTCTAAATTGAATGGAAATTAGATTCAAACTTTATCTGGAAAATATAAAAATTGATCCTAGAATAGTCCAAATTTTTATTTGGTTGTTGAACTTCTGAAACTACACAATTCCACCCATAAACTCTTATAATTCATCAATAAGCTCCAATTTACAAGATTTCCTATAAAATTACAAAATACAAACTAAAAGTGAGACATTATCTAGTATTTTTTTAAATTAGACTCAACTATCTAGTATTTTTTTAAATTAGACTCAACTAATAATAAAACTAACCTAAAAAAATACTAAAAATAAAGAACTATCAATTTTTTTAGTCTTCCTAATAGGGTAATTGTTTTTGTTTTCTTCGAACGATAAAGTATCTAGGATTTAACGTTCTATTGTTCTTTTTTTGAGACATTGGCATATAACTATTTTTTCCCTGATGGTCATAAGGGTGTATCCCCTACTCGCTTAGCGCATTTAACAATATTTGTTATTTCCAAATGTTAACCTTAAATCAAAGATAGGCTATAATCCAAGTCAAGTAAGAAAAGTAGCTATAGAAGAGAAGATAGGGTGTTTCACCTGTATGTAAAGGGAAGAAAAGAAGGGAGAGAATGAACAGTTGAGGAGGAATCTAGATAGTAATCATCTATCATTCAACATGCTTAGATAACTAAAATGGCCTGAAAGATAACATTGTTCATTATGAACAAATTCATGTATTTTTGTGCTATAATTTTTTATTTAGGGATATCATTACTATTTAATTGTCAAATACAACAATGAAATTAACCCTGCATCTTTGGGTTATCCTCTCTTTGCACCACCATCTTCTTCCTTATATCCATTCTTGATAACCATAACAAAGGGATGGAATTTAAGACAATTTTGGCATGTTTTCATTTTGTTATCTTCACCACCAATTGAGGTTTCATACAAAGATCAACAATTCTTTACTCTCTTGTACTTATCATCTTTGTTGATAAATTGTTTGTATATTTAGCATTGAATTTGATGTATTAACAAGGCAAACTTCATCAAAATTGGACAATTTAGAATTGTCTAATTGGAAATCACGTCAAAGCTATTGTTTCACTGTCTAATAATGGTGAAGATAATGATATCTTTGGTGTTATGATAAGATCATAAAAATTAATGTCAAAAAATACAAATAACTTAATGTGGTTCTATATAAGCCTACTACGCAAAATAATAGACTAATATAAAGTCTTTCACACTCACAAATGTTTAATCTCATACATGACATGGCATCACAATGGGTTGTTGACATAAAGGCCCAATATCCATGTCAGCAAAATTTGATCAAAATCTCAAAACACTAAATTAATATTTTGGTATCAAAAAGAAAAAAAAAATAAAACATTGGTATCAATTTGAAATGTAGGCATAGTTGTGGTACCAATTGGACTATTTACCCAATATTAGTCATTGATGTTTGTTTTAGGGTCATCTCTAGATTGAAAAGAATTGTTGTTGCCACCACTCTTCCTCTCATGGTTTTTTGTATGGTGTTGACAGGTGGAGTTTGATACCACTACAGGGCATCCCCACTGTACTGGCATTGAGGTCAATAGGCCCTAATCTAGCAATATAGTTTATGTGATTGCTAGTGCTGGGGTCAATGACAGGGTTGTTTGGCCGTTACCATCAGTTGTGTTGATGTTGGATAGCCCAAGATTCTAGAAAACTGGATCTATTGATAGTGCGGGGATAGCACTTTTGCAACCTTTGGCCAGCAGTGGCTCTAGGGAGGTAAGGCTATGTTAACTGCACCACTTAATAACAGTGTGAAAATAGGAACAAGAGAGAATTAGAGATAGAATTGCTATTTAACTTAAATTATATGAGATAAGATAGTGCTTTTACGATGGTCTTTTTGCCCTATTTATACAGAGATTACTACTATATATTAGACCAGAATCTTGTAATAGGTTCTCCTAGATTATGATATAATCTTTGTAAATATCTTCTGAGAATGGCAAGTCAATATCTTTCTCTTATTGTGTGAACGTATTATACCAGACATTTGGTCGGGGTGTTTGGGCTTAGGTCATACGCAGATATTCAAAAATTCTTTAGCAGCTTGATCGTTGCGTGGTATTTATCAAGTATAATATTTTATTATTGGCTAACATTAAAAAAAAAAAAGAAAGTGTTGGCTAAAAAATGAAAATGAACATGTATGAGGTGCATGAATCTTCAATAAAAATATATCTATTTGACTTCTAAATCAAAAGCGATTTTAGATTTTCACACTCGCTTACCATGGTTTATTTGGATTCTAACTAAATAACAAAAGTTGAATATCAAAAAATTGACTAAAAAAGCTAAAATCAAGTGAATTTAAGATTAATATCGCTTGAATAAATTTAAAAGTATGGTTGAAAATTAAAATAGTAAAGCCGAGAGTATAGACAATGGAGCTGAACGTCTAGAGAGTATTCTGTTATATTCAACTTTTTCAATTTTGATACCAATTGTTACCCTGGTTGAAGCATTGTAAGGTTGGTTTGAAAACTTAAATTTTGATAAAATTAAACAGAATTTTTTTTTTAAAAGTATTCTGTTATTTGAAAAACTATATTTCAAAGAACTTAATTTTTCTCATTTAAAAAATGATTTTGTGAGAAATTTGAAAAATTTTACTATTAATTCTATTAATTTAATATTTATTTCAAAGAAGAGAATTCTATTACTAGGATAAAGGAATATATGGTAGAATTTTTTTCTTTTTTCTTTTTTTTTCACAAGATTTATTAAAACTGCAGCCTAAAAGTATAGTGTTAACAATTTTTAATTCGATTGAAAAAATTCAATTTAATTCAAAATTGATTTGATCTGATTTGATTTATTAACTTGCCAAATTGATTCAATTTTAATTTTATTCAAAAATTATATGAATTTGCCTCATTTAAATTATTTAAAATAAATTTTAAATCAAAAGAATATTTTTTTTTTGTTTAAGAAAAGTTATAGTAATCAATAATCTGACTCTATTTAACTCAAAATTAACAAATAACTCGAATCCTTTTCTATACCTTGGCTTGATAATCCAACTCTAATCCATTTTTTTCAGGAAAAAAAAATATGTAATTCAAAAATAATTTGGCCAAAGTTGACTCCTCCAATACCGACCACTCTACTAAAGGATGGTTCCATATGTATGTATAAGCATTGATTTCAACCATGTACGTAGCCATGGATCATATAGCAAAAAGAGCAGTTATGTCCACTGCCCAAATCAATCCATTCTCTATAGTGTGTAGCTATTTGAAATTCAGGGTTTAGCCAAACACATGAATTCTACAATAATTATAGTAACATCAAATTAATTTCAATCATATATTAAGAAAAAAATGCTAACTGGTAAAAAAATGTTTTTTATCAAAAAATTATATTTTGTCTAATTCCTTAATTCCTTTATATAATTTGTATCTTTTAAAAAAAAAATTATGGAATAAAATTATTTAAGAGAGATAAATTACACACTTGAATAAAATTATTACTCAAATAATTTATATATTACACACAAAAAAAAAAAACTGTATCAAGTTTTTGTTAGTCTCTTAATAAGCATAATCGTAACATTCCAATTTTATGAGCTATTTTTACCCAATTAGTCTTTCTTCGGACTGTAGAATCTAGTAACATGAAGCTTTAACTGACTATAAATAATTTAACCGACAAGTTTGGAAAATATATTTGGTAATATGTTGATCAAGAGATAAAGAATTTCCGAAAATTTTTTTAGTAATCAAGTTTCGAATTTTACATAGTCTAATACAAAGGATATATTTATGCACTGTGATATTATTTTCAATGATATTCCAAATTTTAAAATAAATATGGTAAAAAATCTTTATATATATATATATATATACCTTCTTAGCAGTTTTAAGGTTCCCCTCCAGCTGCACATACTTAAATTTAATGCTGATTTCGCGAAGAATATGTATAATTTATTAATTATCTTATAATAAATTGAATAATTTTTTAAAATTGCAGCATCTAGTAGATATCTATAAAGCCAAAGAATAAAAAAGTCAACTCTCTTTATTTATCATGTCATCATTTTGAAAGTTTATTTATTTAACACATCGTCATTTTTTTAATTTTTTAAAAATTTAATTTTTTATTATGTATTAATGACAATTAATATTAAAGTAATTATGAAATATTTAAATTTTATGTAACACCTCAAAATTATAAAATGTTATTTTTATATAGTCATAAAAAGTTGAGTTATTGAAATATATTTATTTATGATATTATTTAAATTCTAGATTAATGGTAAGGGCAATTTAATTGGATAATATATATATATATATATATATATATATATATATATATATATATATACACAAAATTAATTTAAGTAATTAGATATTGTTATTATTTTAAATAAATCGTTTGTATTTATGATGTTGTTGATGAATTTATTTTTGAGGATTGTTAATGATAAATAATAGTAAAATTGATAAATGAAAGTCCAATGGGTTTAAAATTGATTAAATTCACAAATATAATAAATATATTAGCATAGGATTTTAAAATTGGAACCATGCTAATATATCTATGATAACTCATGGATTACAAATAGGTACACTAACTGACTTTCGTTCATCGATCTTGAGGTAGTTAATAATACTAAGATAAATAAGAAGGCATTTATGTGGAACATGCTAGGATCAATAAGGAAATAATAAATAAATGGCAGAGGTGTTTGACATGTGTGTAGAAGATGTTGAATTTTGACTAATAATAATTTTAAAAAATTTTTGGGTTTAGGTTTCAGTTCGATTTTAATTTTAAAAAAATTTTAGTTTTGGTTTGGTTTTTAGAAAAATATTGAAAAAACTGAAAAATTGAAATTATTAATAAATCAAATCAATTTAAATAGAACTACATTTAAAATATATGTAATTTAATCAAATCAAATCAAATTTTTATAAATTCGGTTTAGTTGGTTTATGACATATAAATTTCAGTTTAATTTGTTTGGTTAATTTAATTTTTCTAAAAATTTTGATTCAGTTCGATTTATATAAAATTTAGTTTATTTCATATTGATACAAAACCAAACTGAACGTTTGCTCACCCGCGGCCATCCTTAGTTTCTTTAAAACTTATGAAACATCCAACTTTTCCACCAATAAAGCTTTACTCCAGCAGGCATGGGAAAGAATTAGACTTGATTTTCTTGCCTAAAAGAAGGGGTAAGAGGGCTGGTTGCTCATCGAAGCCTAGAGCAGGCTGGTGTAATTCCTCAAGAGTTCTTCAATTTGTCTCGATCTTCTTCTTCGCTCCTAGCCTCAATTTGCAGTGATTGGCAATCGGAGTGAAAGCTTGTCAATTTTAACCTTATAATTCATGTGAGTGGATGAATTTTCAATAAATATTTTTTAAAAATTTATGTATATGTATTTGTGCTTTGTATTGATTTTTTATTTTAATATCAGTTTTTAGAATTATTTTATGAGATGATTATTTCAGTATTAAAACTTAATGAGTGAATAAATATGTTTTATATAAATTTTAAATTAAACAATCATTATGAGAATTATTTTATGAATGATTATGTTGATACTAAATTTTTGTGAATTGATATATTTAGAATATTATTGATTTTGAATTCACTATATTAATGTTTTGATTTTAGATCTGTTTTCTTTTAGATTAATTTTTTTTATAAGAGATTATAAGATATTTTAAATTTATAAAATACCAATATATTCTATTATGATTTTGAGTTAAAAAGTTGTTTTGGATTTTATTATGTGAAAATAACAATTTAAATGTACTCATAATATAAACTAATTTGATCAACAACGTGATGACCTGTGACATTTACAGTTATAACTATTACTGTTTATGTCGACAGTCTAAAAATTTAAGATCTAGTACTTGAATTTAGAACATCATTCAACAGTTAAGCAAAAACAAATTGTGTACTTCTTTGCGCAGTAGATCTGAAATTGTTGTGAGCCATAATAACTATCGTTGAAATTGAACACTAAGATAATATATCAGATGATTGAAAACGAGAGCTAAGTTTTCCTCTTCTTGACTTCTCACAAGATGACTACATTGAGTTAGCAATTAGGGTTAGGGTTATGAAAGCAGTAGAGGAGACTTAACCTGTTTATAATAAATTTCAACAGATCCACCCATCACAGGATCATGTTAAAATAGGTTTATACCGGTCATCTTCCATATCGGCTCACTAAAGGTGTCATAAGCCTATAACTCATATGATCACTATTTTAATTGAGCTTACTCACTAATCAATAAACTATATTATTCAGTCCGTTTTATAAAACTTAAAACAAAACAATAATTAATATTAGCCCACACAAAAATTCTCGCATTCTCCCACTTGGACAATATTAATTATGGCATTTTCATGTTTTATAAAAGAAAATATTTTGAAAACGACTCTCAGACTGAATACTTTAAACTCAAATGTGGCCACAAAATTTTAGAAAACATAAAATTTATTGATAAAATGACACTTTAAACATAATCATGTTCATATTAAATTATCAATATCGGATCATAGTAGTAATTATACCCCTTATTGACATAGTATCAATCCATAGTCACAAATATTGACAACTTAACCGACCTAGATTTTGATATGACAGTGTAGCAAGAAAATAACACTCACATGTGATCAATACACTATTTTCTTTGTCAGTCCTCCAGATATTTCTCTTTTACACATGCTCAAATGAGTAAGAGAAATTCACAAGACTTCACAATAAAGTTTTTATTTCCATTTTGGAAATACACACAATATATATCTTAGCCTTTGTTTCTAAAAACACAATTGGAAACTAACATAGCTTAAGATAATCACACTAATCTTAAGCACATCACGCACAACTTATAGCATGTTATACATAAAATGTGCACATACGCATAACTAATAATCACAAAGTACTCAACTCATATAAATAAATATGAATAAGCAATATAGCAAAATTATTTAACTTAGACGTTCAATTACAAGCACAAAACTTCCACCAACCAAATACATCAAAAGACTCCACAACACCCATATCACAAACATATTTCTTGAAAATTACGGGTCTAAGTCCTTTAGTTAGAGGATCAGCTAACATCAAATCAGTACTAACATACTGAATCTCAACGTCTTCTTTCTTTACTAAATCTCTGACTGCAAGATATTTAATCTTCACATACTTAAAACCACTCGAATATTTATTGTTCTTAGAGAAGAACACAACAACATTATTATCACAATAGATTTGAAGTGGGCTAACAATAAAATCAACCACAAGCAAACCAGAAATAAAATTCTTTAACTATATAGCTTGTGTACTAGCACCATAATAAGCAATAAACTCAGTTTGCATAGTAGAAGAAGTTATAAGTGTTTGTTTAACACTCTTCCACAAAACAGCACCATTGACAAGCATAAGAATATAAACCGAAGTGGACTTCATATCATCTTGACAGCCTATAAAATCAAAGTCTGAATACCCCACTACTTCAAGATTATCCACACGCCTATAAACCAATATATAATCCTTTGTCTTTTTTGCAAGTATCTCATCACCTTTTTAACAGCTACCCAATGATCTCACCCAGGATTAGAAAGATATCAAACCAAGAACACCAACAACGTATGCAATATCTGGTCTAGTACACACCTGGGCGTACATCAAGCTGTCAACTGCACTTACATATGGAATATTAATCATGATTTGTTTTTTTGTATCACTTTTAAGACATTGCTCCTTACTAAATTTATCTCCTTTCACTACAAGAGTATCACCACCTTTGCAAGATTGCATATTAAATCTATTGAGCACATAATCAATATAGGCCCTTTGAGAAATACCTAATAAATGATGAGACAATCACGACGAATCTCAATACCCAAGATAAAAGATGCCTCTCCAAGATCTTTCATATCAAAAGTCTTAAAGAGTAATTGCTTAGTTTCACAAATCATCCCCATGTGATTACTAGCTAACAAAATATCATCAACATAAAGAATAATAAATATAAATTTACTCTCACTGATCTTATGGTAAATGCATTGATTTATCTTATTCTTCGTAAAATCAAGTGAAGTGACTACCTCATCAAATTTAAGATACCATTGACGATAAGCTTGTTTAAGACCATAAATAGATTTCTTCAGCTTACAAACTAAGTGTTCTTTACCACTTTATTTAAAACCCTCGGTTTGCACCATATAAACTTCCTCACCCAAATCACCATTTAAGAATGTCATCTTGACATCCATTTGATGCAACTCTAAATCAAAATGAGCAACCAAGGCCAGAATTATCCTAAAGGAATTTGTAGAGGAAACAAGGGAAAAAGTCTCATTATAATCAACACCTTCACGTTGTGTAAACCCCTTAGCAACCAATCTGGCTTTAAATTTCTCAACCTTTCCTTTAGAATCCTTTTTGGTCTTGAATACCCATTTGTAACCTATAAGTTTATTATTAGAAGGAAGTTTCACTAGTTCACACAAACTCCGTTATGACTCATTGATGTCATCTCATCTTTCATAACACTAATCCAGAAATTAGAATAAACACTATTAACAGCCTCATCATAAGATATAGGATCAATAAAATGACCTATATTATAATCATCTTCACCAAGATAAACCTCATAATCATCTAGAATTGTTGACCTTCTCGCCCTAATAGACCTTCTAATAGGTAATGATTCAACTACAACAGGCTCTTGAGGATTCTCAATAGGAAGAGGAAGATCAATTGCACCCTCACCATCACCACCTACTTGAACAGGAACCGTTATAATCCTTTCATGTGATAAAGGTAAAGGAATTGTTGCAATTTCGTTTTGTACACTATGAATAGGCGGTTGAGAAATGTCCAGATCAGCAACATCCATCTCAAAAAACTTCGCAGTCATAGGCTCTACAATCATTGTGCCACGTGCAGGATAATAAAACTTGTATCCTTTGGAATGGGTTGGGTACCCAATAAAGTAACAACGAATAGTTCTATGTCAGTCTTTTTCTCATTTGGATTATATATTCTAACCTCAGCCGGACAACCCCAAACATGAAAATGATTTAAACTAGATTTTCTATCAGTCCATAACTTAAAAGGTGTTTTAGATACAGATTTGCTAAGGGACACGGTTCAAAATATAAAGAGCAGTTTTAATAGCCTCACCCCATAAAAATTTAGGTAAGTTAAACCTACTCATCATGCTCCTCATCATATCCTTCAAAGTACGATTACATCTTTTAGTGACACCATTTTGCTCGGGACTATCAGGCATGGTATATTAAGCAACTATTCCACATTCTTGCAAATATTTGAAAAACTCTCCCATATGTTGACCAGTCTCATTATATTTGCTATAATATTTACCCTTTCGATCAGACCTCACAATTTTAATGACTTTTTCTAATTGTTTCTCAATCTCAGTTTTGAAAATTTTGAATATCTCAATGACATCAAATTTCTCTTTTATCAAGTATAAATAGCCATAATGTGAAACATCATCAATGAAGGTAATAAAATATTTATTGCCACAAATAGTAGGTGAATAAGGTCCACTGATATCAGTATGAATAATCTCTAGAAGATCTGAACTTTTATTAGCACCTTTCTTTTTATTCTTAGTCAATTTATCCCCTATACAATCCACACAAACATTTAGATCTTCAAAATCAAGAGAAAGAAGAATGTCATATTTTGCTAGTCTTCCAATTCTTTCTCTAGATATATGACCTAAACGTTTATGCTACAATGAAAATGATTTTTCTTTAATTAAGGATCGTTTGGCCACAATATTGGTTTCACAAGAAGATTCACAATCTCTTGCATCATCCAAACACAATCTTTATAAATTATCGAACAAAATACATTCACCGATCAATTTAGAATCTAAAAACTACCAATAGCAAAGTGGTATCCAATTTTATCCAAAATAGAAACATAAACCAAATTTGTCCTAAAGATGGAACATAAAAGGTATTCTCTAAAATTAGACCAAATCCATATTCCAATATTAACCTAACTACTTTTACTTGCTCGACATCTATCTCTAAATAGTTTCCAACTCTAAGCTTAGATTCCCTTTCATTTGGCTTTTGTTTGCTTATGAACCCCTACAAGGTAATAGCAACATGAACAGTTGCACCACTATCAAGCCACCAAAAATTTGGTGGGACATCAACCATATAAGATTCAAAACAAACATAAGCTAAAGGAATACCTTTTTCTTCCTTCTTCTTTAGCCAAGCTGTGAATTGATATAATCTTTTCTCTTATGACCTTCTTTGTGACAAAAGAAACATTTCACCTTACTTTTGTGGACAATTCCAAAATCACCTCCCTTCTTGGTCTGATTCCTACCATGCCATTTAAAATTTTGATTCCTTTTAGGAGCATAATAATTAGGTTTAAACTTACCTTTATCCTTTGTAGGATCAGCCCTAGGTTGTATCAATAGCATAACAACCTCACCCTTTTCTTTCCTAATTTTCTTTTCCTCAGCATCACATTTGGTTATAAGGTCATTAATGGTCTAGGTAGTATTTTGGGTGTTATAAGCAATCTTGACTTAGCTGAATTCAGGAGGCAAAGTGTTTAAAGCTTGGTGAACAATAAATTCATCAGAAATCTCAAGTTTAAGACCCCTAAGTTTGGTTTGAATGTGAACCATATTTAGAATGTAATCCCTCACATTTCTACTATGATTGTATCTCATATTGGTTAACTAACTCATTAGGGTCTCAGCCTCAGCCTTATCCGATCCAAAGTATCTATCTTCTACAGCAGTAAAAAATATTTTGGCAGTAACATCAGTGGGCAAAAACTACTCCTAAGGTATTCAAGAATAGTTTTCCTCATGATCATAAGACTAAGACGATTTGATCTCTCCCACTTGGCACGTAATTCCTTTTCTTCAATATTGCTTTCACAGCTGGGTTTAGCAGGTTCATTTACATAGAAGGGCATAATCTATCTCACTCATTCGTAAGACAAATAAAATGTTATTTTTCCACCTCTTAAAGTTTGTGCTAATTAAGAGTTCAATAGTCACAGTATTGTTGTTGAGACTAAAGGAGACTATTTGTAATAAAACAAAAGCATGTATTAGAATTAGGCTATGTACAAAATTAAAGTTATAATTTACATAATGTAGAAAATTTTGGCATCACTATATATTCTCCTTTGGGCAGAACATGCACATGCAATAGAATTTTTAGTTATGAAGGACACAATCGAGATCATACCAGTTTTTGAGAAATCTATCCCCTTTGGGCAGACAGACTCTCTAGACTAATGCAACTCTAAGCACAAATAGCTTCATTCCAACAAGCACTCCCAAAATCAATACATCTAATAACCCCCTTTGGGTAAGTTATTATATACATTAATTTGGAATTGTCTCTTCGTAAAAATTAAAAATAATTCTACTAATTTCAATGGATGTCTCACTTTATCAACCCCTAAAATTATTTTTAATTAGAGATTTATAAAAACCCAATTAAAATACATACGAAACACAAATATATATATTTTAAAAATATATAAGGTACCAAATACAATATACCTTAATTTTAAACACATGATTATTTTCTCATATATGTGCAAAATAAATATTTATTATTTATTTATTTATTTTTATTACAAAATTAATATCACTAAATAATAAACTGACAATTACCTATACATAAATCACCTAAATATGTATATATTTATATATTAATAATCATTGAAATAAAATTAAAATATACCATGATGAACATGAATATAGTTTGCTTATCTAAATATTTGTCTGCATAAAAAATTAATAGATGATCCATTCAGTTGAGTTGGTTGAGCGCAAGGGTTTAAGTCTTGCGATTGTGGGTTCAAGGCCCACGGCACGCATCGCGGTTTCAAAATTTTTTTCCTTGCACCACATTGTCACCGATTTTTGTTCGGCAGGGGCATCTTCACCGATTTTGCGCACTAATAACACCATCAACCAACAACTCACACAATCACAAACCAAACATCATAGCAACAATCAACAGAAAATCAAGAATCATTCAATCTCCAATTTTTTGTTTCGATTGGTGTACTTGTCGGCATCCGAAGTCGATCTTTGCAAGCGAAATCAGAACAAAAAAGAAGGGACAAAAAATGAGGCTTGAGTTCGAGTAAAGATGGGTATTTACCTGAAGGCATAAGAAGTCGATTATGGAGGGCATGCCGCCTTTTGCACAGTAGGTTTTGGAACCAAAAAGAAGGTTTTGTTTATTGGGTTATGGACTAAACAGCAGAAGAGAAGAAAAAAAAAATTGCCAAAAACGGGAAAGTTTTTGGCCAACATGGGTTTTAAACCTGCGACCTCTTACGCAAGGAACGCGCATCACCAACAGTCTGAGCTAATAGAATAGCTTGTGACGGTAGAAGCAAATTAAATATATCAAGGCGATACAACAACATCGATCATCAATATATATATATATATATATATATATATATTTGTTATCAATACAAAATATTTAGGGTTCTAAATTATATACAATCCCAAATCTGTAATACCACATGTACAAATTTATGATCTAGTACATGAATTTAGAACATAATTTAACAATTAAGCGGAAACAAATTGTGTACCTGTTTGCGCAGTAGATCCGAGATTGTTGTGAACTATAATAACGATTGTTGAAATTGAACGCTAAGATAATAGATCAGAAGGATTGAAAACGAGAGCTAAGTCTTCCTCTCCTTGACCTTCTCACAAGACGACTACAATGGGTGTAGCAATTAGGGTTAGGGTTATAAAGGCAGGAGAGAGAACTTAGTCTATTTATAATAAATTTTAACAAGCCCACCCATCACATATCTATGTTAAAATAGGTCTACACCGACCGTCTTCCATATCGGCCCACTAAAGGTGTCATAAGCTCATAACTCATATGATCACTATTTTAATTGGACTTATTTACTAATCAATAAACTATATTATTCAGTCCGTTTTATAAAACTTAAAACAGACCAATAATTAATATTTGATCAACACCTTGATGATCGGTGACATTTACAGTTATAACTATTACTATTTATATCGACAACACATGGTATATATTTAATCATTGCGGCATTTACCAAGTGGTTGCCCAACATAGGTAGTTTTGCACATGTATATGACGAACTTATATTTATTCTTGAGCTATCGGCATCATCATTTGTCCGAGATATCATTTTCGATATGTAAGATTTATATGAGTGTTTATTACATTTGTTATCTGCAGTTTTTCAAATTTATAGCTAATTATAGATTTAACTATTATGTTTTGAATGTATTAAAAATTTTGTAGTTTTATAAAATTAAGATTTGCAAAGTGAGATATTTGAAACATATAAATATATAGTATGATTTCAACTTGACTTTCGAAAAAAATTTTGAAAATTATGTTTACTATGCAGTTTACTAAACTTTTATATTATATTAATTATTTAAGTATAGATTTGATATATTTATAAATAGTATGAAAAGTAAATCTATTACATATTTTATCTATTAATTTATCCACTCACTAAGTTTTATACTTATTATTTTCACTCACTAATTTATGTAGAGATTTTGAGGATCAAATCAATTAAAGCTTCATATTGCTAGACTTCATGATCCAGATTACAAAAAGATTAAATGGCATAAAAAGAGACCCTAAATCTAGAGTGTTACATTTCATATTTGTTATAAGATTAATTATGTTATATTTAATTTAAATATTAAATATTAATTTAAATTTATAAATGAAATAAATTTTAATTTTAATATATAATATAAAAATATTTCATATAATTTTTTAAAATCACTTACTTTAAAAAGATTTTATAAATATTTTTTAATTTTAAAAAATTCAATTAGATGAAATCTATTATATATAATAAAGTTGATGCAATAATAAACTTTCATCTATGAATTAACATATGACAGTTTCTCATTTAGAGATTTTTTATATAACTTTAAAATAGTTTTACACCTGCATATAAAATTTTATTATTTAATTTAAATACAGATAAACATTAATTAGAAGTATAAAATAAAATAAAGTAAAATTTTAATTACTAAACTTTTAGTAATTAATGATTAAAAAATATTTATTAAAAGTACCTTTTATAATAAAAACAATAAAAAAATGATAAGAAAAATTCACACAAAAATCTTAATCTGGAATCAATTAACTTAAGAATCAAGAAAAATGAAATAAAAATTACTAAAAAATGTGATTAAAAATTTTTATTTGTAGAACATTTTATATGACAAGATTTGAAATCATTATTAGTTAAGGTATTAGTAATACATTAAAACTAAAAAAATAATAATTTTGTTTATCTATATATAACATATAAAAATGAAGATGAAAGATACATTTTTAAATTGATAAAAAAATTATTTAAAGATATATATTCATATGAAAGATTTTAATAGGATTGACTAAAAAAATAATAAGCTAAATTTCATTGATAAAAAAAATATGAATACATATTAATTGAACTAAATATTCTTAATAAACAATAAAAAGTTATATATATATATATATATATATATATATATACATATATATCTTAGAAAATGATTTATGATGAGTGTTTGTCATTTATCAAGTTGGTTATAAAAATTATTAATGATGAACATTTATCATTTGTCAAATTAATATTTTAATAAATAAGTGATTAACAACTATATACTATTATTATATTATATTAATTAATTGAAAATCTATAAATAGCTAATTAAAACAAAAATATATAAAGAAATAAAATATATACAATAAAAGAAAAAAAATATTTTAAAAGAAAATGAAAATAATTATTTATCTAAATTGAATGATAAAAATATGAAATAATTTAAATAATATTAATTAAAAATTATTTATTTTCATGTTTTTATATCTAAAATAAAAATAATATGAAAATTTTCTTAATTATTTTATAAAAGAATTTTATATTATAATTCGCGCAAAACATGAGTTAGTAACTAATTATAATATAAATAATTAAATAACCCTTTGTTGGCCGTGGTTCCAAAGCTTTGGTCTTTGAAAAATTTATTGGTTTTAAAGTGTCGTTCATATTTATTTGAAGCAAACATATTTATTTATAAATTGGCAATAATAAATTTTTGTGATCTACAGTTTATTTGTATATTGGAGCAAACATATTTATTTGTATTTGTGGAGATCTAGAGTTTGTTATGTTTAGATATTTGTGAAGCACGACTTAACTAATATGAAAAATTGGCAACATCATGCTTCGATTTATTATGGTTAAATATTATTCATCATCTAAAACGAGGAATTTGTAGTCCCAATATTCTGCAGCTTATTATGTTTAAAATCTATCTAACAGGCTTGGAAAATAAATGCATATGAAATACTTTATGAGATTAGCAGTCATTTCCTGATTCACAAGCATCCCTCCTGACATAAGCGCTCTTGATCTTTTGTAGTTGTTTGATTACATTTCCCATCTTCATTCTTTCTGCTGGTAGTTCCATTGAACATGCTACTCCAATTGTTAGTATAGTGAAGATGCAATCCTGGAAGCTCCCTCTTCCATCTTCCAGTAGAATGATGTTTGGATCAACAATGTCCATAACTCTATCAGGCAATGATCTCTTGACAAAATTATGAAGATTTAGATCATCTTTAAATGAGTCATGGGTAGGGCCCCTTCCTGTAAACATCTCCAGTAGCAAAATCCCATAGCTATATATATCTGCTTCTGCAGAAACAATGTCACCCATGCCATATTCTGCAAATAGATAGAGTGTGTTAATAACTAGCATGTTAACGCATCGATTTACATTCTGTGCTTTTGGTTGAGAATCTAATCTTTTTCCATTTCTAGTCCATCACTTACAAGATTTGGAAAGATGTTCTAGATGTACCTGGAGCGACATAGCCAATAGATCCCTTGATTGCTGAAGAACTGGTTTGATGTGATTGACCCCCACC
The DNA here is from genome assembly GCA_949677035.1 of Omphalea diandra. Taxonomy (NCBI): domain Eukaryota; kingdom Viridiplantae; phylum Streptophyta; class Magnoliopsida; order Malpighiales; family Euphorbiaceae; genus Omphalea; species Omphalea diandra. The sequence continues at coordinate 26,788 of CATIWR010067877.1, read as the reverse complement.
AGAAATAGTGGAGACAATCTTAGCCAAACCAAAATCACCAATATGGGCAGTCATCTCATCATCAAGAAGAATATTGCTTGGCTTTAGATCACCATGTATGATCGTCAGTGAGCAACCATTATGAAGATACTCAATCGCAATAGCAATATCAGTAGCAATGCTTAACCTGTCATTTACGTTCAAAATTCCTGATTCTCTTCGTTGCACATCGTTGTCCACAAAATCTGTATGCAGCCATTTATACAAGCTCCCATTTGCCATGAAAGCATATATCAGAGCTTTAAAATCATTGCCTTTGAAGTCCACGCTAGAGCAAGCACTTAGTAACTTCAAGAGATTCCGGTGCCTAACATTTTTAAGAGCTTCACATTCTGACAAGAAACTATTGGAAGCTCCTCTTTGTTGCAGGTTCAACACTTTCACAGCCACTTCTATCCCTTCTAGCCCCAGAATCCCTTTATATACAGAGCCATAGCTTCCAACACCCATTATGTTGGATTCAGAGAAACCATTCGTTGCTTTAAAGAGTTCTTCATAGGATATTCTCAAGAACTGGTGCTCAAATGATGGCATAGAAACGTGTCTTTTCATGGGTATCCTTTTTTTTTGACAGAATATTAAGAAACAAACCAAGAAAAAGACCAAGCAAATTCCAGCAAAAGCCACCACTGGGATTAATATTTTTAAAGCAAAAGAAAGGTTATTCTTCTTGGCATCCGGCAACAGGCAAGATGGAAGCTTCAATTTTGGGATGCCTCCACAAAGATTATTGTTTCCTATCAATGAAACAGCACTTGCATTTAGAAAGATTCCAGATTTTGGAACCTCCCCTTGAAGCTGATTAAAAGACAGATTCAAACAGTTCAGCCCAACAAGCTGAGCTAAAGAATTTGGGATTCGCCCTGAAAAATTGTTGTGTGAAATATCCAGCTCTTGCAGTCCTTTTAAGGCACTGAAACCCTGAGGTATCTCCCCTTCAAATGAATTACCCTTTAAGCGAAGTCGTTCCAAGCCTAAACATTTGCCAACAGAACTTGGCACTGTACCTGATAATCTATTATCAGACAAATCCAGCTCTACTAAGTTCTGCAGCAAGCCAACGTCTTCTGGAAGAGGACCAGTTAGTGCATTGGCAGCTAAACTGAATGAAGTTGAAAGTGAGGAAATGCTGACTACTTCTGGTGGTATCGAGCCATTAAGATTGTTATGAGAGAGATCCAACCCGATCAAGTTATGACATCTGCTGAGGCTTGGAGGTATGCTTCCATGTAGGTTGTTAAAACCCAGAATGAGATTACTCAAGTACGTTAAATTCCCAATTGAAGAAGGGATTATTCCTGTGAATTCATTCATTTGCAGAGTCAACTCTTCCAACTTTTGAAATTTGTTGAAGTTTATATTAATAGGGCCCCTGAGTTGATTACTATGCAACTGTAAGAATCTCAAATTGTAAAGGTTTTCGAAGCCTAAAGGAATGGTATCATGTAACTGATTTTCTGATAGCACTAGAGCCCACATGTTTTCAGAGAGATTGGCTATTGACTTGGGCAAGGATCCTCTTATAAAATTTGTTGTCGCAGCAACAACTTCTAAATTGGAGCAATTAGTTAAAGAATTGATGAAACTCAAGTCACCCTCTAGCTTATTGTATGAGAAGTCTACATACCGAAGATTTGGCAGCTGCATTCCAAGATCTTTTGGTATTGTCCCTGAAAGACTGTTCGATACAAAAGCTATCTGTTCAAGCAAAGAAGCATTTGACAACAAAAGTGGGATTTTCCCAGTGAACTTGTTATATGCCAAGATAAGTGACCTGAGCTTGGGGAAGGCAAGGCCTATATCAGAATGAATGCTACCATTGAATTGGTTAAAATCCAATTCGATTGCTTCAAGGGTGGAGATGTTGTAAAAGCCATCAGGAATCTGTCCACTGAGATTGTTTTCTGCAAATGATAGCAATCTTAAGTTTGGAAGTTGCGAAAACTCCTCAGGAATCTGCCCTTGAAAGCCATTTGTCAGTAGTGTGAGCTCATAAACAGATGAGAGATTCCCAAGAGAAGCAGGAATACTTCCTGTAAGGCTATTTTTAGCCAATCCTAAAGATTCAAGCTTTTGTAGAGAACCCAGTTCTGCAGGTATAGACCCCACCAGCTTGTTGTTAATGAGATCAAGATATTCAAGTCTTGAGCAATGAGACAAATTGGCAGGTATAGCCCCGCCAAATGAGTTGTTGCTGAGTCGTAAATACTGCAAGCGAAACAAACGACCAATCTCTTGTGGGATTTGGCCATGGAAGCTATTATTTTTAAAATCAATGTACTTGAGGAAGGATAGATTTCCGAGATGAGGCGATAATGTTCCTACCAACCCTTGCGAGTTCAGGCTCAAGGCTACAACCCTGAAGCGATGCCTACGACTGCAAGAAACGCCATGCCAATAGCAGAAATGCAGGGAATCATTCCAAGAACTCAAGACCTCAAAAGGGTCTTGTTGTATTGAATCTTTAAAGGACATTAATGCAAGTTTATCAGTATCATTATGTAAGGAATTAACAGAGTTGGAGCAGAAGAAGCACCAGCAAGAGATGGCAATGGAAAGATACCACAGCTTTGCCATTAATTCAGCTTCCGTCTTCCACTAACTTCCCTGGCTGATTGTAGCGTGATATTCGGTTACAAGTTGCTGTGCTAATTAAGGTCCACGCCCACTAAGTCTGACTTTGGAAGAAAAAAGCCAGCAAGTGACTTCAGCCTCTGGTTAAGCTGCTATCTATTGTCGTTCTCTGCAGTATTAGCTAACTTTCAGTATAGCGCGTCAACGATTGAAATTAAAAGTGGATTCCATTTGACCACAATATGCTTGGCAGAATTCTTTTTTTTTTTGTTATAAAAAAATTCTTCAAGGTTTTTCCTTTTCAATTCTGATTGCAAACTTTGAAATTTTTATCAATTCGAATCAGATATCTGTCACACAGTAAATCAATTATAATTTGAAGGATTCCTCAATTGGTCATACAATAGATGCAAGTGAGTGCTGATATTGAATTGATAAGTATTGAAATTTGCATAGATTTTTTTGAAAAAAGTTGAAGATCTAGGAGTTCAGCTGTGAAGCCTAAAAACAAGAAAATGTTAGCAAGTTGGCAATAAATGGTTTACAACCACCAAATGGGGCCAACTTTCCACAAAATTTCAAAATGCAATGCTGTATCCATTTGGAGAATATTGAAATGAAAATATCATAGTTTTTTCCTAATCGTTAGGAGTAAATCAAAATGTATATTATTTACAAATGAATGAATTACTCATCTTTTACCTTGAAAAAATTACCAACAAAGAAAGTAGGCGTGAGCATAATTTGATTTAAATAAAGAATTTATAAATTTTTTAGAATCAAACTGAAATTTTAGAATTTTAAAAATAGAAAATTAATACTATGATGGATTTTTGGTTTGGCTCTATTTTATATAAATTGATACAGTTTGATTTAATTTTTTAATTTTTTTGGGACAGTTAAATATAGTTTGATATTGATTTTAGTATTTGGTTATTTTAATTTCTTAAAATTAAACATTCCATTTTAATCTTTAAGGACTAAAATAAATTACAATTTATATTTTTTATTTTTAATCATTCAAGAAATACAATAAATAAGTAGTAATTTAATAAAAAAATAACCACTATAAGGAAATAGCAAAATATCTATGAAATTTTTTCACATATAATTATCTACAAAATGCCTATGAATTAAGAGACAAAAAAATTGCAACTGATTGTCTTCTATATGTTGAGTCACTTCATCCATAACTAAGGCAAAGGGAAAGACTCAACACAAATTCTTGACGCACATCAATAGTAATCAAAAAATCATTTATGTTCCCTCCAATCTAACGGTGCAATTAGAAATTATTTTCAGAAAGCTTACTATCGAATTACGCCACAACAAACTTGTGAAACCCAATTAAAATTTAAAAGAAGTAAGCAATACAACTTCAAAGTAAAAGAAAGCAGTAACTTTACATATCCGAAAAGCATAATTGCAATTACAATCATCTATCAACATCAATAGAACTAAAATAAAGTAACATAAAAAATTATAAAACTTATAAAAATTAATTTATACTCCTTACTTATAAAATTTTTATTTATACTCCTTACTTATAAAATTTTTTCTAAAGGATATAAATCATTTAAGTTCATTTAATTTAGAGAAATAATATTATTAAAATAGAATGATTTATGTTAATGTAATTAATTATGAAAGTTATTTATGTAAAGAGATTTTATTATTAAATTAATTTACGATAAATATTCTATATTAAGAAAATAATAATTTAGATGATTTATTATGTGATTTAAGTGAATTTAATATTAATCTATTTAAGTAAAAATATTATATTTATATCTAAGAGAAGTAATTTGATTTAAGTTAATTTATATATTTTATGAAAATTAATTTAATTATGGATTGAGAATTTAATTTTAAGAAAATTGATTGTTGTAGAGTATAGATTTAATTATAATAATTTTTATTATTGTATCATTACTATTATAATTATTAAATATTATTGTTTTTTAAAAAAAATAAATGAAATGAAAAAAGAAAAACAAATGAAAAAAGTTGAAATGGCCAAAACAGTGTCATTCGTTTTATGGTGTGCGGGGCAACTATCCCGCACTTTTGATTTAATCAACCAAAACGATGTCATTTTGAATTTAAGTAAAACTTAAGAGGCATTTTCTTATTCTTTTTCTTCAGCCCCTTTCTTCCACCATTGAATGCCAGCAGCAGAGTACAGCAGGGCTTCTCTCTCCTCCTCTACTCTCTTTGGTAGATTCAGCCACTGCCTTCAATAGTTGGAACACTAGTAATTGTCCTATCATATATGTCTTTCAAAACTTGGATAAATTTAATGAAATCTCTTTAGTGCTTCAATACTCGCCATAAACTTTCCTTGGAATCGTGTCATATTTTCTTCAAATTAATGAAAATCATATGAAGGTTTTTCCTATTTTACCTATACTTTTTTATTAATTCTCTTATGAGAGAAATACCTTCTTGCGTAGATCTTCCTAGCATAAACCCAAATTGCTTTTTAGAAAATGGATGTGCAATAACACAAGGAGTCTTATCCTTTCGTAGTTTGAACAAGTTTGCACGTCTCCTTTATTCTTGAAAATGGGAGTTAAAGTGCCCTTTCTCCCCTCCTCCAACATTCTCAAGAATCTAATTAAAGAGCCTAGTCAACGACCCTAGTCCTACTTCTCCCATGCTTTTTCATACTGTGATAGGAATTCCATCTAATCTCATTATTTTTCTATTTTCATCCCTTGTAGAGTGTCTCTTACACTAAAGGCTTTAATCCTTCAAATAGAATTCACATTTCTGTCAATGCTTGACAAAGTCATGGTTATTGTTATAATAACTTGTGTCTTCATTAAATAGTTTGTTGAAATAATTTCTCCATTATTCTCTAATTTCTGCTTCTCTAACATGCACTTTTCCTATATCGTCTTTGATATATCTCACTTGATTTTTAACCTGACACATCTTTTCTCACATTTTTCTAAACTATATAAGTTATTTCCTCTATCCTTTGCGCTTAGTTTATCATAAATCGTATCAAGGTTTTTAAGTTTTAGCCTGATTAAATGCTTTCTTAGCTTCCTTCTTAGCCATATTATATTACTCATAAGTATCCCCATTGTTATTTTTCGGTAATAATATGTAGTATTCCCTTTTTCTTTTGATTATTTTATAATTCGTCATTCCACTACCATGTTGCTTTTGAAGATGTCCTCTTCTTTTAGACTCTACTAATACTTCCATTGTAAGTTCATTTATCTTGTTAGCCATTGCTATCCATATATCATTAGCTTTTAGATCTATATTCCAAAGCCTTACCTTAGAAGCTTATTTTTAAAACTCGATTGTTTCTCTTTTTTTATGTTTCTCCATTTTATTCTTATGTATAGGTCCTTTTATGTTCTTTTTTCCTATGTTTCATCTTCATATCCATCACTTAGTGAGTGCTACCATAGGGATAACTCTACAATCAATACACATAACTCGATTTGCTTGTTAGGTGAGAAAAAATCAGTATGGCTTTGTTGTACCCACTTTAAAAGTAACTGAGTATGGTTTTCTTTTTGGATGAAGGGTCTACTTGGCCCCTCAACTTTTTCTCAAAGGCCTCATAAGGACAATTTTAACTTTTCGGCTAAATAATGTTATAAACAATGAATTAGTGGGCCTATTAACTCCTAATTCTAATTGAGATCAAAGCTTGAAACTCACACAAAGAGTTAGGAGAGTGGAGGAATAAAATTAATTCCCTTTCTAACAGTAGGCGAGATTGACTAAACAATTCCCACTAATTTCTTTTTTTGTTCTTCTATTTTATATATTCCTATGCTAGTAGCCCTAATTTACTAACTTCATTTGAGAACTTAAAAGTGAGTAAATTATAGACATTTAAGAAATTCTCTTCAAATCTTGGAATAATCGAAGACATTAGAAGATAAACCCTACATATTGAAGTTTCTACATTGGTGGATAATATACGTATGATTGTTGTGTATGGTAGTTGATGTTGGGCAATTTACTGTGTAATAAGAAATGTTTGTTTTATGGAATTGAGATTTTAGATGCAAGCATTTTGTACAAATTTGATTTCTGTAATTGCATGCAAAAAAGGGGAAAACATTTATTTATTATCAGTGGTCTCGGAATGTGGTCCAACATGAAAAAAATGAATTTATTTATTTAATTTGTTAAACACATGTTGGAGGAGATTGTTTATTGCTACATTGTTTGATAGTGGTTATATGTATATTGTGAATGTGACATCAATGATGTTTGTTTATTATAGGATGGATAGATGGAAAACAACATTTAAAATACATCATGGTGGAAAGTTTCTTAAAGAAAGAAGACTGAGATATGTTGGAAGATAGTGTGAGAAGTGTAGATGGAATAATATAGATAGGTTAAATTTGTCTAAGATTGTAGAAATGGTGGATGAGTTGGGATATGGCGAAAAAGTTAAAATTTATTGGTTCCTGAAGGGCGAAAATTTACAGGACTGACTGAGATTATTATATAGTGATAATTTGGTATGTGAGTTACTGAGCGAGACAAAATATTAATACAAAATAAAGCATTATCTAGAGCACATGGTTAGTGAACCTAAAGTAATTGACATGCCAACATTGTTAGAGTTTGGCCCTACATCTTAGTGTTCTAAGTCTGTTGGAACTTCTATAAGTGATGGACTGCATAATGTGAATTGGCAAAGGGATGATATGACAAATGGGAAATAAAATGGGAGGTGTTGGGGGGTACTGAAGCTATTAAAATTACAGAAGAACAACATGTTGAGCAAGAAGAAGTTGGGGTTGTTTTTCATGAACATATAATTAATGAAGTAGTAGGTGGGGCTACAATTAAAGAACAAATACGCGATGAAAAAGAAGTAGTTGGGGCAAGAATTAAATAGCAAATAGGTGATAAAGAAATAGTCAGGGTTGGAACTAAGGAAGAAAAAATTAAGCCTATTACAATTATAAACATAGGAATTGAGAATGACGTTGATGATCAGTATGATGAGTTTGAAGTTAAACCTAACTTTCACTTAGATTTTTGCAATGAAGAATTAATGAATGTAAGAGAAAATGTCAAGAATTATTATAGAAGAGAAGGAAGAGTTCTAGAGGCTATTGATGATGATGATGATGAGTAGCAGGGTGATTCTGATGATGAATATGCAAAATCGGATAAAGGAGATGATGTGGTTGAAGATAATTTAGGAGTTGAAAGAGATGAGGTTGAAGTTGATTACAACAGTGATGATGATATACAAGTTGAGGAAGAAGAAGAAAATGTTAAGAGAAAAAAAAACCTCTCAAAAATCATATAATCCTAATAGTGTCAATATGTCCTTCATGTTGGGAATGACTTTTGAGAGTGCAAAATAATTCGGCAAGGAAATTACCAAGTATGCACTTATGAGAGGGGTTGATATCAAGTTTAAGAAGAATGAGAGACATAGGATACAAGCTTACTGCAATTTTAAAGGATGTCTTTGGAAGATTTATCCAAGCACAGACTCAAGGCGTAATGACTTTTAAGAGAAGACTTATTATTACAAACACAATTGTTTTCAAGTTTTTAAGAACCAAAGACTGAGTGCTTAGTTTCTTATAGATTTTTTTAGAAAAGAGATAATAGGTCACCCCAACATAAAGGTTAGCTATCTAAAGGAGATTGTTAAGAAAGATTTAAAGGTGAATGTATCCTTTACTACATGTAAGAGGGTGAAAAGGAAATTAATGATATAAATCAAGGGAGATTATAAGCTTGAGTAAGGCATGCTAAAAGATTACTACGTATAAAACCCTTACAAGTGCAAAAATCATTCAAGTAATATACTGAAGAGTAGAGATCGTTCCCACAAAAACTAATTTTCACAAGTACCAAATAATTAAAATTTCTTATTATCTAACAACGGAATAAAGAATAATAATAAATCTAAAATCTAAAATTCTAAAAAAAATTAAAACATAATTTAAATAAAGAAAACTCTTATATAAAATGATTTCTAGGAAATTCAAGTTACACCACAACTCTTTTGCAATTACACAAAGAATTTTATTTCTCCATTGTATGAATTATCCCTGAAAATGGATTTTATAATTTACCTAATAATCTTTCCCAAACAAAATTGGATCTACTACTATTGGGATTATCCTTGAAATTGGATCTACTACTATTGGGATTATGCCTACTCTCATGGTCACATAACTCAACAATAGTGCATTAATTTCTATGAATATCCCTTGAAAATCTCCGGAGATTAATCCTACTCTCGTAGTATTAATCGTTTAGTTCAATGTGCTATAACTAACCATATACTTCTACTTTCGCTCCATGATCTAGGATCTCAATCTTTAAATATATATGGTCATCATACATTCAAGTAAACTAAGCTCAAACATATTAAATAAAAGAAACTCAACACTTCTGAAATAAAATCTCTTTATATAATCATAAAATTGTTGGGCTCTCATCCTAATCTTTAAAATAAAAGAATTAGTTCATTATAAGAGAACAAGAAAAAGAAGAAATAAAATTGAAGAAACCCATTGAATTAGAAGAAGAATCCCTAAAAATAAATAATCTTACCCTAACAATGAATCCTCTAGAAAAGGTAAATCCTCTAGAAAGACTCTCTCAATCTCTCCAAAATTCTCTTACAAATTTGAATAGATCTATATTCAAATTCTCCTCTCCAAAACTACTCTTTTTTGTCCAAAAATGAATTCTCCAAACTAGGTGTCTTTTTTTTTTTTAAAAAAAAAAAAAGAAATCTTCTTCTTGCTTTTTGCGTTTTATCTTGACCGATTTGTATGGCTTGATACATGGGTCATGCAACTGCCCATACACTTAATTATTGTCACAATCCTGTACTGCTGACTGGTCAACTTTGTGTTTTTAAATGGTCCAATGCATGGGTCACACAATAGAACTCACAATACTATTAAAAACTTTAATTTAACTCCTTTTCTAAAAGTTCCCTGTACAAAAATAAAAGAGATATAAATTAATTTTTCTAGAATAAAAATTACTCATAAAATAGGAAATTTTCTAATTCCTAACCTAAAAATATATACTAAACTTGGAGTTTTACTTGTCCTTAAGCAAAAGAAAAATCAAACAAAAGAATTTCTCAATTCCACAATTACAAACCATTGGATTTAGAGAAATACCATAACAACTATACACTTGGACCTTATAAGAAAATTTTAAACATTTAATTCCATTTTTCAAAACCTTCCAAACAATTGTAAGTATAATTCAACTAAGAAAATTACAAAAATCACAATACATTTGTTTCTCTACTGATACAATTTAAAATTAAACATCATATAAGTTATGTTACCAAAACTCTTCATAATGTTATACTAAATTCTACAAGCAAGTACACACATAATCAATCTCCGCTAATGTAATTACACAAATTATCAGGGATCAAAAGGTCTTTATTGGCTTGTAATGTGGCTAAAAGTTAGTGGCTTACCAAAGAAAAGATAAAAGGTATAAGCAAGAGAATTTCAAGAATCAATTTTACTTAGTAAATACTAAAACTCCTATATGCTCTAAAGCTTCCCTACTTAATCAACCTCTCCTACTACATTCTTAACAATAATTACGTCTTTCATTATAATTCTACACAAACTCATGAGCAAATCAAAAATAAAATACTCTTATACAATTATGAGCTCAAATTAATATCAACTTTAACTCAAAAGAACTTCATAATTTCTCCTTTTTATGTTTTATTATTTTTTAAATAACAATGATAGTTATATAATCTACAACAATATTTTTACGATAGTTATATAATCTGTAGCAATATTATTACAACTATCCTATTTTTTCATCAAATTCCTCCATATCTCAATTATTTGAAACTTATGCACAACCAAACATAAAAGAATACATTTCACTTTCTCATCTTACATCATGGAAATTCTAGTATTTACTTGAGACAAATTCAACTTTATAAACTCTCTTGAAGGGCAAGTCATAATATGACTATATGGTAAAAGGGATAAGGGTGCCAAGAAAAAGTCATACACACTTTTAAAGTGTATTTATTGGCTCAAAAACTATACACAAAGGATAAATTGAAGGTATGAATGGGGTTAAATAGACTAAATGATGAATGTCTATTTCATTTCCTTGTTCCAATGTGAATTATTTTTTCACCTCAAAAGATTATATGTCTTATTTTATATTAGTGGAAAAGTTTTTAACAAACTAGGAAGTATATGCCTTGAATTTAAACAAGCAATCATTATGAGGTGTAATGGTTTAAGCATATTCTCAATCAAAAGATACAAAACAATTGCTTACATCATTTATCAAATATCCTTAAATGTCTAAAATTTCACATAAGAAAATCAAGCTCAAATTATCATGATAGTTTAATAAATCCAATCTTCACATTTATTTCAATGATCAATATTCAAGTTTCATTGTTTCTTTACTCTTTGAACATACAATTCTCGAAGAATATGAAATCACTATTGACTAAAGAATAATTGAATTTAGTCAAAAAATAATCACAATAACTAACTAACTATGAACAAAATCTTAATAATCCTAAATGAATCAAACGAAATAAAAAAAAAAACATGTCAAATTTATGTATGTCCCAAAACTTAAAGACAACATTTTCCTCAATGTGTGGTGAAAAGGGGAAAGCAAAAATTGAATTTAAGAAAACAAAACCTCACTCCCCTATTGCAACTCTAATTTGAATCATGGAGTTAATGGAATTTTCTTAGATTGTCGAATGCTCCATTTCATATTGCATTTGATTGCTTGGTCAAATTTTTTGTGCAATGGATTTCATTCTCCATAAACAATCACTGGTATGAGTATGAGAATGAGATAATACAAAATAAAATAATAGTCTAAAAACTGGGTTAAACAATGTGGTGTAGTGATGCATGGGATGTTGCATGGGCCATACAACACTCCATGCACCTAAAAATTATAATTTCAACAACCTAATTATTCTTGCAATTTGTTAGTTTAGAAATGAAGTCATGTAGCATATTTTATACACTCATTCAAGCTTAATGACAACAATAAAATATTGTTCCAATTTTCTTAATTAAGCTTTCACTAAAATTTGTGACATATGATGAAAACATTCAATAGTGTGCAGTTTAGAAGCAATATTTACAAGCTTTACTATCTATCAAAATAACTGAGTCCCTAATACATCCACTAAGAATGAAATTGAGCACAAGAAACATTTCACATAAATTCTGATGGCTAATGAAATCAACAAAATCATATTTTTTAGGGACAAAATAAAATTCTAACAAAATTGCACAATCTGAAATTGGCCCATAGGTGTTATCCATCGAGATGATGCATATCCATTGATTACCCATGCATCCACTTGTGAAATTATGTAAAACTTAAAATGTAGTGATCATCATGACAAAATCAGTCGTTCACACATACATGATATTGAACAATAATTCACAAAACCTAACAACACAGTAATGCAAGTCTTTTTCTGCCAAATGTTAATAACATAGTAATATTGACCTGTAATTTCACAGTAAAAAATCATCATAGAAATCCATTTCCTTAATTACATATGCACCACAAAATGGCACTACTAGATAGTGCTTCTTTCCACACAATTATCTAAAGGCTTTCCATTTTGGACAAGCACACAATATGTGAAACGATTAAAGAAAAAAAATACAAATAATCCACAAAAATTCGCAGTGCTCTATCACACACAACGTTTGGAGAAGATTCTAGCTTTTATTCTTGTAGGTTCAAAATCAAAACAAAACCATCTAGTGCACTAAACCACTCACTAAACTTACAACAAAATTTCAACAGCTCCATAATTCTAACATCCAACATAACATGACCACTATATCTTACACAAAACGTTATCCAAAAGAACAAATTAGCCACAATTATCTAAATAAAAAACCATGTAATCCATTATTCGAAATTTATAAAGAATGAAGAGAGGAGAAGATCATTAATTTTTACTATCCCATTAATGGAGTGGTGGTGGAGTGAAACCCATAAATTCATAAAAGGTGGTGAGTTGCTCTTGCATAGTCTGAATCTTCATGTCGAGCTCTTGGATCCTTACTGCCAGTTGGGTATATGTGGCCCTGGGCATCTATTCTTCCTCATCTTAGTCAAACTGGATTGCCCTATGAATTGGTATGTATTGGCTACTTTCTTTCTTACAGATTTGGGCTTATAATAAATATGAGCAGTCGAGGAACACGACTTTTGTTACTAGTGCGGTTTTGCAATCCTTATGCCTAAAGCTTCTATATGTCATGGCTATAGCAATGGCCAAAAACCCAACCATGATTTTACCTTTTGAGGTTATGGCCAATGCTATTAGATGTTGGAATATCCAAACATCCCAGTTCGGCTTTCTTTTATGCACAACATACCATAAGAAAATAAATTAATTTTGGAAAGCAAACTTGTGTTCTCTACCCTAGAAAAGAGAGTGTAGGTGAGGAATTGATGGATGTAGCAAAGGGTAAGGCTTTGTATTTCATGTGACTTCGAAGGCCCTACTACGAAAATCGACTCTTTGCTAGTGATTTGGTTTTAAAATTCCAGCTCATTATACTTTGGTGATAGTATGTAAAGACCTTCTTCAGGGGAAACCAAATATAAGGTTTAAGAAATCAAAAAGAATCTTCTCATGTTCTCCAAATAAGCAGCGTTGGAACCACTTTAGTTGGCCATCCACCTCAATATGACCCAGTGCGAGTGTGGTGAGGAATTTAAATATAAGTATAGGAAGGAAGTTTCATCTCTGTAAAATGGAGCAAACACACTCTTTCTAGTTGATGGTCCACCTCGCTTCTTAGGTGAAGAGTTTCCAAAGTTTAACCATAGTAATATTTGTTGGCTTTGAACCCCCATTTTTTTAATTTTTGATACCTTTTAGCTATTTCTCATCAAGGAATTCAAGGTCTGGTGTGAATGGATCCCTTGGCATTTGTGGGGGTTGGGGTAGCTCAGTGTCAGAGCCTATTTGATCGTCATATCGAGTTGAGGGAGATCCTCTCTCTAATGCACACTTTTTTGCAGCTTGCTTCACTTTCAGCATTGATGGGAATAAAAATGAAAGAAAATTAGAATGTGAGGGAGAAGAGAGGAGAAGTGTGGCTAGATTAAGAAAATGGAATAATGGTTTGCAGATTGAAGGAAATATTTGAAAAAGGAGATAATGTGTCAGGTTTTTAAAGAATATAGGTAAAGAAGAGGGAAAATAGGGTTGGTAACATGGTTTAATGGGGGTATGGCAGTGGTTATCGTGGAAAAGTGATAGGATTAGGGAAGTGGGGTACCGGTTGGGAAACAGAAAAGGTGGTAGAAAATTCTCTTAGGGTTTAGAGGAGGAAGAAAAGGAATTTGAATTTAAAGTCATTCTTTTATCGGCCCAGTATTAGGCCCATTTATCCATTAATACTAAAAATAGGCCCTATCCTCCTTTAAAACTTAATATCTCCTTGAATTCATCTGGCCCACTTCCATTAGAACATATACCAGCCTAACTGCTAACTAATTCCAAATCACTCTTAAAGCCCATTCATCATTCTTCTTAAGCCCATATTACATTTCTCTTCTAGCCCAATTTCATCAATTAACAACCCATTATTCTCAATCAATCTTTCTTTCTTATTTTTTGCAACTACTAAATGGTTCTTGGCATGGTAAATTCAAACTTGCTTGTATCTTTTTTTTTTTACCTGTAAAAGAAATTAACTAAATTAAAATGTATTATTAAAACTAAATAAAAAAAGATAAAATGTTATGATTACTCTATTATAACTATAATTAATTCCTATTTTAGAATTAAAATCCTAATGTTCCTAACAACTACAATGTAATTTATGCAAAAGATTAAATTGAATAAAATATGATGAATTGAAATTAAAAATGAAAATTGTGTTGGATTGCCTCCCAACAAGCATATGTTTATAGTCATTAGCTCGACTTTCACTAAAATTTATTTTGATGGGGCAGAAAGGAGAAGAATATCTCTAGTTTGTATTATTTCTCCACAGAAATATGGCTTCACTTGTAAACCATTGACTTTGAATGAATTTTCATCTATTCCTCTCAACTCTATAGCTCCATGTGGAAACACTTGAACTACTGTAAATGGTCCAGACCATCTTGATTTTAGCTTTCCAAGGATGAGTTTCAATCTAGAATTAAATAATATAAACTATTGTTTCACTTCAATTGAACGTTTATAAATGTGCTTGTCATGCCACAACTTCATTTTTCCTTGTAAATTCTAGCACTTTCATAAGCATTCATATGAATTTTGTCTAACTCATTCAACTAAAGTAGATGTTTCTCTCCAGTATTTTTTAGGTCAAAATTTAGAAGCCTTATAGCCTAGTACGCCTTGTGTTCTAGTTCCACAAGAAAGTGACAAGCTTTGCCAAAGACTAGCCTATATGGAGACATTCCCATAGGTGTCTTGAATGTAGTTTTGTAGGCCCATAATGCATCATCCATCTTCTGTGACAAGTTCTTCCTTGAAGTTAACACTATTTTCTCCAGGATATGTTTCAATTCCTTGTTTGAAATTTCAACCTATCTATTAGTTTTGTGGATGATATGGGGTGGCAATTTTATGTGTGACTCCATATTTCTTGAACAAGGTCTCGAATTGCTTGTTGTAGAAGTGACTTCCCCCATCACTGATAATAGCTCTAAGTACCCCAAACCTTGAGAAAATGAATTTCTTTATGAACCTAGTCGCCACCTTAGCTTCATTGATTGGTGAAGCAATTGCCTTAACCCATTTGGACACATAATCTACTACAACTAAGATGTAGACCTGCCTATATGATAAAGGAAACATACCCATAAAATTGATACCCCACACATCAAATAATTCAACTTTTAGAATGATGTTCAATGGCATTTCTTATCGTCTTGATATGTTACCATTTCTTTGACAATGATCACACTAATGTATGAATTTCCATGTATCCTCAAACATTATTGGCAACAAAAACCACTTTGCAAAATCTTTGCAATAATTTTGGTGATACTGTAATGTCCACCACTCTCTAAAGAATGACAATATGTCAAAATGCCATGAATCTCTTCCTTAAGAACACACATTCTAATAATTCCATCAGAACAATACTTGTAAAAAAGAGGTTCATTCCAAAAATAATTCCTGCAATCTACTACAAACTTTTTCCTTTGCTAGTATGACATGTCTGTAAGTATAATTCCACTCATAATGTAGTTGACTATGTCTGTGTACCAAGGTGTTCCAATGTTAATCACAAAGAACTATTTATCCAAAAATTCTTCATGAATTTCTAGATTATGGTTTCCAATTTCTTGGGATTGAATTCAAGACAAATGATTTGCTACTGCATTCCTAATCCCTTTTTTATCCTTTATTTCAAGATCAAACTCTTGCAATAAGAATACTTAATGGATTAGACGAGACTTGGCATCTTTCTTGCTCAATAGGTACTTGATTATAACATCGTTTGTATACATGATGACTTTGGAACCCATTAAATACAATCTAAATTTGTCAAATGCATACACTATAACCAACAACTCTTTCTCTATAGTAGCATAATTGACCTGAGCTTCATTGAGAGTTTTGCTTGCATAATCATATGCATTCGTTTGTCCCTTTTTTGGCCTAAGACAACTCCAATAGCGAAATCACTTACATCACACATTAACTCAAATGGTTGGCTCTAATCTAACACTGCTAAGATAGGTGTCCAATTCAATGCTTTCTTCAACCTATAAAAAGCATCAAGACATTTTTTGTTAAAATTAAATGCAACATCTTTATTAAGCATGTTACAAAGAGGCTTTGTAATCTTAGAAAAATCTTTAATAAAACAATGATAAAATCTCGCGTGACCAAGGAAACTCAAAACTCTTTTAATGGATGTGGGTGGAGGCATCTTCTCAATGATCTCTATTTTTGCTCTACCCATCTCAATTTCTTTTGAAGACACGTTATGGCCAAGTACCATACCTTCTTATACCATGAAGTGACACTTCTCCTAATTCAAAACCAATTTTGTCTCTTCACATCATTGTAAAACCATGGAAAGATTAGTTAAAAATGCATCAAATGAATCTCTAAAACCTAAAAAAGCATCCATAAAAATATTCATTCTTAATAAAATCATTAAAAATTGTTATCATACACCATTGAAATGTAGTCTGTGCATTGTATAAACCAAATGGTATTCTCCTAAAAGCATATGTGCCATAAGGGCAAGTGAAGGTAGTTTTTTCTCAATCTTCAGAAGCAATAAGAATTTGGTTATACCCATAATAACCATTTAAAAAACAATAATAAGCACGACCTTAAAGCCTTTCAAGCATTTAATCTATGAATGGCAAGGGAAAATGATCCTTTCGTATGGCCTTATTAAGCTTCCTATAATCTATACATATTCTCCACCTAATGATCCTTTTGTATGGCCTTATTAAGCTTCTTATAATCTATACATATTCTCCACCTAGTAATCATTCTTATAGGAATCAATTCATTTTGCTCATTGGCAATTACGTTCATCCTACCTTTCTTAGGCACAACGTGTAGAGGACTAACCCATGAACTATTGAATATTGGATATATAATACCTATATCCAAGAGTTTTAAAATTTTAACTCGCACTACTTCCTTCATATTTAGGTTTAATCTCCTTTGGTGTTCAATGGATGGCTTGTGATTATTCTTCATAAGAATTATGTCATGCAACAAAAAGAACTAATTCCTCTTGTATCACTAATGGTTCATCCTATGGCTTTCTTCCTTTCTCTTAACTTTCTCAACAACTTTTCCTCCTGCAATTTAGTTAAATGAATTGAAATAATCATAAGTAAAGTTTGATTTTCTCTAAGAAAAACATACCTTAAATGAAGAGGAAGAGGATTTAGCTATAAAGTTGGAGTTTTCTCAATAGAATGAGGGGGGAAAGGCCTACCCTTTGCTAAACTCTTCAAACCTGAAATTTTTGAATGGTGAATTTGCTTCTAAGAAATGGGTTGCATTAGCAATCTAATAATTATCATGTAAAGATGATGCCCCTTAAACCAAGTAAGCTTCAAATAGGTCTTAATGATGGTCCTATCGAAACACCTCTTGCACTAAATTGTTAATTACATCCACTCTATTACACTCCTCAATTGGATAGGGTTATTTTATTGGCTCAAAAATATTGAACTTTATGGATTCTGCCATCACATTTAAGGTGAGTTTGCCCTTCTTTACATCAATAACAACCCCAACGATGGGCAACAATGGTCTTTTAAGAATTAAAGATGTGTCTACATCCTCATCCATGTCTAAAACAATGAAATCTATCAGAATGAAGAATTTTCCCACTTGAATAAGAACATTCTCTACCCTCCAACTAGGTAATTGATAGAATGATCTGTTAATTGCAAAGTAATCGTTGTTGGTTGAATTTCATTAAGATTTAATTTCCTACAAACAGAAAAACACATTAGATTAATACTTACGCCTAAATCACAAAATTGATGCAAACAGCCAAGGCTAAAGCAAAGGATCCACTTCAACTTCAAGGCCCAATCATAAAGGGAAGGCTAAAGAAGTTTAAGGATATAATTGAAGCATTCATGCAACAAGAAATTACACTTTGATTAGCCCAAGAAGAGTAAAGGATGTGTGAAGCCAATTAAAAGCTGATGGGAGCTTAAACTTTTCAAATGGAGCACTTAATTTAATACAATGGAGTCCAACTTGTAGAGAGCACCCAAGCACAACCCAATTCGCCCAAGGCATGTAAAAAGAAGCCCAAGGCATGTAAAAGGAAGCCCAAGTCGTGTAAGCAAGGAAATAAGGCCCAAAGTCAAAGATTCTTGCCAGATTTCCTTAGTTGGCAATATTACCTAATGCCATTAGGATTTCTTTATTAGGCTGATTCCTTTTCTTTTTCTATTTAGGAAGAGTTGTTCTTTAGTTAGGAAAGTATCTTGGTCTATTCTTATTAACCAATCATAATGTTTCTTTAGTTTTCCTATTTAGTTTAGGATTGTCTTTTCCTTATTACATTAGGAAATATTGAATTTTGTTAGGGAATGTAAACCAAATCCTAATTGGTTTTGGATTAAGCATTGTAAGGCTATAAATAGCCCTCATATTCTGCCAAGAAAAAAAAGGACAATCAATCAATATTATTTTTGTTAGCAATTTTGCTTGTGAGATTAAATTCTCTTCTTGAGTTCTTGAGTGGGCTTGGTGAGATTGTTGAGTGAAGGCTTAATAATTTCACAAACTTGTTAATTCTGATATTAAATTGGCTTAGTTGATTTAGGATTGGGTTAACACAACTTTGAATCTTTATAACTTAGGTTGCTAGAAGCAAGTTTTCTAGAGGTTTAGTTGAGATTTGAAGATCAAAACTCCAATACTTGTTTTGACAGATCTGGGCAACTATTCTCAAGCATACGGGTAAGGAATCTAATCCAACCTTGTTCGTATCATTGACTTACACTTAAAAGATTATGCTTTAAACCATAAGTTAAAAGCACATTATCAATAAGGGGGAACTGGGGGTAACCTTTCCTACCAATTACCTTACCTTTGATATTGTTTTCAAAAGTCATATTGCCACCATCCTTTTCCTTAATGGATGTGAATAACTTCTTGTATATGATCATGTGCTTTTAACATCCACTATTGTTTGGTGCATAATTGACATATATTCATAACTAATTCATTCTCAATATTAATGATATTATGTTAAATTTTGCATATGAAAAGGATTAAAGTAAGCAAATTTGTGTTTTATAGGGTTAAAAAGGAGAAAAATGGACAAATAACAAGTGAAGGCAACTTAAGTTCCAATTTTGGGTATTACTTTATATTTTGGGCATATCTTCCTCTATAGAGCTCCAAATGAGGTGATTGAAAAGCCATTGGAAAGAAAAGATATAGAATTACAACTTTCATGTTTTACACTTGAGTTAATTTAGCCTTCTTCAGGGCCAAAAATGAATTAAAAAAATGCATGAATATGTACATGCCCATGAGCTGAAGAAGCAAGTCGAGTAGAATCATTAGACATGGCCATGCAAGCGAGAAAGTCAAAATGGGATTTTCAAAACTTCCCCAATTTCTTCCTTTTTCAATTTCCTAGGGTTCCTAATTAGTAAAATACCTTAAGAGCATTATTTAAGGAAGTAAAACCCCATCGATAGGGAGGAATAACTCATCTAAGGCATCAAATAGCCACCCAAAAAATGAGGAATTCAATCAAGCAAGGGTTCAAGAGAAAAGAAGAGCAAAAAGGCAATCATCCAAGAGCTTATAAAATTGAAGACCATGGCTTCCAATATCATTAGTTTGATTGTTCTTATTCTCTTTGTTCTATTATGAGCTAATTATCTTTATGCTAGGATTGTAAATGTATCTTATGTGACTCATATTAGTTTTTTCTTAGTCTAAGTTTTTTTTATTTCATTCATTATTTATGCTAGTAATTGTTAAGTGCTTTTATACTATTGATTAACTAGCCGTAATCATCTTAGTTCTATGAATCGATAATAGAGACATGTTTTTCATAGAACATATCCTTTAACAATTCTCTTGTTTTGTTATTAAGTTGAGAAACCTTAACAAACCATTGTTATCTAATGAGTCTTTCTTTGTGAGGCAATTGCATGATGTTTAGCTTTTAAGTTGAGGAACTGTTGGTTTAACATGCTCTTAAATGTCAATTTCTACTCAAGAAGGATTAATTTATCACCATAGTGACTCGATAGTAGCACTTGATGAATGAACCAATTAGATAAGGATTAGGAACCCATTAGAAAGTCATCAAGTGAAGTTGAACCCATAGCTAACTTCTTATATTGATTATTTTCTTTGCAATTACTTTATTTATATTTTACTTAGTTTTAATTATTAGTTTAAATCTTCTTTTATATTATATTTCTAGATACAAGGAACAAGACACTTGGTACTTAATTTTGACCCTTGTAGGAATGATATTTGTACTCGTGTGCACTTTTTTACTTGACGACGTATGC
Source organism: Omphalea diandra (assembly GCA_949677035.1). Taxonomy (NCBI): domain Eukaryota; kingdom Viridiplantae; phylum Streptophyta; class Magnoliopsida; order Malpighiales; family Euphorbiaceae; genus Omphalea; species Omphalea diandra. The sequence continues at coordinate 6,139 of CATIWR010067877.1, read as the reverse complement.
ACTTACAGCTCAAGGGGTTATTTATATAGTATTAACCCATCATCAACTATCCACATGCCAATTATTATCTTCTTTATTGGTGGCTTCTAAGGATGCCCATAATCATAAAGCAAACTCATCTTTATTTAGGTACCTAAGCATACTTGGGTCTTAAGGATTTAAGCTTAGAAGGATCCTCTAATTTGAGTTATTCCTTCATAATGTAGTAAAACACATTTATGTGCCCATACCTCAACAATAATAACATTGGGGCTTAGACTTATGAGTCTTTCTCCTATGATGCCTTTTGGTATGAGTGGGAGGCCTTCTGACCCTTTGGCCATGTGAATGCATGCAAGTGTAAGAATGGTGAAGAGTAGAAGGTGTGTTTATATATGCATGCTTCTTAGTATACATGAACACATGATTAGCTCTTTGAGGCTTAGCCTTTAAGCCTTGGTGCCCCTTTCCTTTGCTTTTAGGCATAAGGGGCCTAGTGCTAAGAGCACTTTCTTCCCAATCACCTCATTGCTAGAGGTTTGAGGTGTAGATGCTCTAATGAAGATGGGAGGAGAAGATGCTAATGATGAAGCCCTATTAAGCCCAAGACTGTCTCTCATAAGGGGTTGTTTTAGTAAGTGTATCCAAAGCTCCATTCCCTTTGTGAAATTTTGAGATGGAATTTGTAACCCAATAACCTTAATTTTTAAAGAATCATTTTCTTTTCTAAAGGAATAAATAGAGGATGGAGTTTAAGAACTTTTTTCAAAAGATTTATTGAGTTCTTCATTTGAGGTTCTTAAATACAAATAAGATCATTTAAACTTTATAAATCATCCTCTAGTTTGTAACATTCTTTCATGTAAAATTTCATTTTTGATTTGTATTTCTCACATCTAAAGGATATGGCTTCAAGTAGCTCATCATCCTCATTCTCATATGAATTAAAATCATTGCAAGATTGAGATGGAATAATTACCTCATTGGACGAGTCCTTTTGTGCCATGAAGCAAAAGTTAACAACCTCATCATCTTCACATCCCAAGTTACTTTGAACGACTTTTTCTTCTCCTTGTCCTACTGCTTTTTCTTCTTGAGCTTAGGACAATCGAATTTGATAAATGTTTGCTTCCTACATTCAAAGCAAGTTTCATCATTCTTCTTCTCTTAGAAGTTGGATGATGTCTTCTTAAGGTTCCTTCTTTCTTTTCTTCTCTTCATGAGCTCTTTGGTCCCCCTAAAAAATATGGCAAGCTCTTTTTCCTTCTCACTTTCATCACTTTCACTCAAGCTTTCTTCTAATACTTTGTCTTTGCTAGAAGACTTGAGTGCAGATGTCTTTTTCTCTTATTTTTCTCCTTGAGCTCTTCACCTCATCATTTCTTCATCCTTTTTAATTGCCATCTCATGTATGAAGTTTCCCAATGAGAACATTAGTTGGTATTTTCCAATCTTGTGATTAGATTCTTGTATACTATATACTTATGCCCCAAACATTTCTAAAGGAAGAATATTGAGTATTTTGGTGTTTAGTTCATGATTAGTGAGTGTTCTTTCATACTTCTTCATTTTGTTGACAATGGCAAAAAGTTTATTTGTCATTTCTATGATAGTTTCATTCTCTTTCATCATGAAAAGCTCTCATTTAGTCACATACATCTCTAATCTAGTTGACATCACTAGTGTTATAGTGTTATGCTCTCATGGTAATTCTTTAGATCTTTTCATATTACATGAGTGGTGATGGGTTAGTGCTATATAAATAACCCATTGAGTTGTAAGTGCACAAGTTATGTGACATCCCTATCCTCATTCATTAGCATTCTCACATGAACATGTTCATTGCATAAATGATTTACAATCCCACATGAACATATGCATTAGATAAATCATCATTTATCTGTGAATTCGATAAGCATCATGATGACACTTTCACCATTACATTTGGGACACTTGAACATATATGTAATGTTTGTATAGTTGCATGAGAAATTATCTTATGTTGTGTGCATGTTATAACATTATAAATAATGGTGTTTTAGAGTTTATTTAAAAGTATAAGGAGCACATGGGGATTAGGAGATGGATGGAGGTGATGAAGAAGTGAAGAAGAGGGACTAAAAGAGGAAAAGTGAACTTCCTACCAATAGAAACGAGACACCATGATTTTGTCTTATTAAAATAGGTTTTATAAATTGAATTTTTAATCATTTAGGAGCATATTAGAGAGGATAAATATGAGGGGCAAAAAAAGAAAGAGAAATCTAAGGAAAAGGAAGAAGAAGAAGAAGAAGAATAGTGAACTGCCTAGGAAGGAACCCTAAACTTTTCTGATTTTAGAAAAAGAGGTAAGTTAATTTATCTTTTTTCCACATGAAATTAATCTCTTATAACATGTTAAACATGCATGACTAGGAAGAATTATGGAGTAATTTAAGGTAGAGCACATATATAGAAGTTGTAGCTTAAGAAAAATAGAACTGATTGTGTTGATTTTGTTTTAGAGCAACTTGTTGCACCCACGATTTCATAACCATATAAGATAAATTATGGAAAGTGTAAACCATGAAAGTTGTAGATTTATGCCCCATATAAAATCATATAAAAAAGTTTTTTTTCGTGTTTATGAAGAGCTATGGCTTCTTCATTAGGGCTAATTCACAACCAACTGAAATCTTCTCAATCTGGCAGTTTTCATATATTTTGATGACCTTATGTGTTAATTTAGACAAAGTGAAAAATATGAAACTTGTAGGGTTATATCACCTCTAAATTATAGTGAAGCATTTTTGCTTACTTGATTATATGAAAAGAGATATACCTCTTTAATTGTAACTGACCTTGAACGTGATGAAATTTGTTTCATCTCTTAATTCACTTTTTCAAGAATTTGATGGCCATAGAATGAGAATTTGGTGATATGAGAAACTTGAAACTTATATATTTGTTTTTAATATACATTCTTATAAAATATTATTGCCAAATATATCATGGTTGATGAGATGTTGGACCTTTATTGTGACTGATTCTCAATGTGTTAAAAACCTGCTCACCCTGAGATTGACCATTTATTTTGGTGACCTTATAATCTGAATTTGATAATGTGTAGACATGATAAATTTCCTATATATGATTTGTATCTTTTGGTAAGTCATTTTTGCAATTAGATTTGTACAATTTTAAATTTACCCATGATTGTAAGATCTACTTAGACTAAAATGACATTGAAATAGAGCAGAATTCAAAAATTTGCCACATTTTCTATATGTCTTATATTGATATGAAATTTGAATATGTTGTATTATTATGTGTCTAGTTTATTTTTAAAAAAGAATCAAGTCATTTGGTTAAGTATAGTAAGAGTTATTATAGTTAGACTATAGCAAGGTCAGGCTGCCATACAAGAAAAAATTTGCATAAACACTAGGTCCACTTGCATGAAACATGACCAAAGTTGCATACTAAGCATTCATACTCATTTTGACATACTTATAACCATGTATATATTGAATTTTAGGATCTTAACACCTTGAGGAAGCCCAAAAGAGAGGTCCAAACGTACCATAAAAGTTGGTCATATCAAAAGGTGAGTAAATTGCCATAATTGGATTCTAATGTGTTTTTGTGATGATTTTATAATATGGTTGTGTTCTATTACATGTATATGTGGTTGAATTATGACATTTTACATGTGAATGCAAGTTAAGTGAGACTTATATGATCTTAATGATTACTTAGTCTACCATTGTGAATGAACACTTGCATATGGAACTAAAAGGATGTTGTGACCGACATGTTAAATACTTGCAAAATCACTTGGAAAAAGGGACCAATATGTCCTATTGGCACATGTTATTGATCAAATGATTCACTTGTTATATGCTGGCCAGCAAAATCAAATGTCACTTGAATCACATGAGTTCTCGAGAGTAATGTTTGCCTTGCAAGGTCGCGGCAAAATCAATCTATTGCATTTGCACTTGCATAATCAATTCTAATACTTGTAATATATCCTAATGATATTTGATTATTGGTTGCACCATAAGAATCTAATTATTGTTTTTATTCATTGAGTTGTAACTCACCAAATTATAATTATGTTTTTCAGATACTAAAGCATAAGGTTTGAGTACTTTGGAGCAAAAAGTTTTCATATAGACACCTGGAGAATAGGTCTTTAGCTGAATTCCAACTCTCTCTCCTTGTGTCATGTAAATATACCTAGATAGGAATCAGTTTGTGGTCATTAGCCTTGAATGTTAGTTAACATATATGTATCTTAAATTCATGTTGGATTATGTATGTATGATGAGTCAACCTTTATGCACAAGTATTTTTGGACATGAATGCCCTAATTAGTAAATGAAAATAGTGGTTATGAGTTGTCAAGTAATAAAGTGTATAAGAGTACAAGTATTGTTCCCATAAGGATCGTAATTAAGTACTAAATGTCTTGTTCCTTGGATTATGTAGAAATCCAATATAATAGAAGATTTAAACTAATAATTAAAACTAAGTAAAATAAAAACAAACTAATTACAAAGAAAATAATCAATATAAGAAGTTAATTAAGGGTTTAACTTCACTTGGTGACTTTCTAATGGGTTCCTAATCCATGTTTAACTAGTTCATGCTTAAAATGCTACTATTGAGTCACTATGATCAATTAATCCTTCTTGAGTAGAAATTGACTTGCAATAGCTTGTTAAGGTAACAATTCCTTAACTCAAAAGCTAGACATCATTTAATTACCTCACAAAGAAAGACTCAATGAATAACAATGGTTTGTTAAGGTTCCTTAACTTAATAACAAAACAAGGGAATTATTGAAGGATCCCATCTATGAAAAGCATGTCTCCATTTTTAATTCATGAAACTAAGATGATTATTGGTTAGTCAATCAAACATGAAGACTCAATAATTACTAAAACAAATAATGAATGGAATTGAGAAGACTTAAATTAAGGAAAACCAATATGAGTCATACAAGATCCATTTATAACCCTAGCATAAAGATAATTAGCTCATAATAGAAGAATGAGAAGAAGAAATAATCAAACTAATGATAATTGAAGCCATGGATTTCAATTCTTGAAGCTCTTGATTGATTGACTTCTTGCTCCTCTGTACTCCTAAACGCTTGATTGGGTTTATTGGATGGTTATTTGATGCCTAGATGGGTTCTTTCCTTCTCTTTATTCATGGGGTTTTTTCCTCTTTAAATAGTGCTCATGAGGTATTTACTAAATATGAAGCTTGGTGGATTAAAAAAAGGAAAAAACTGGAGAAGTTTTGAAAATCCCATTTTTTACTTTCTCTCCATTTTTGACTTTTTCATATGCATGGCCATGTGCATCACCATGTCACATGTTTCTATCTTCTTGATCTTTCCACCATGTAAGTTCACGGTCGTGTGTATGGCCATGTCTAATGATTTTGCCTAACTAGCTTTTTAGGCATTGCTATCAACTTTTGACCTTGAAGATGGTTGAATTACTCAAGTGCAAAACATCACAGTTGTAGCCCTATGTCTTAGATTTTCAATGGATTTTGAATCACCTCATTTGGTGCTCTATGGAGGAATTATTCCTAGAATATCGAGTAGTACTCAAAACTGAAACATAGGTTGTCTTTTCTTGCTCTTTGGCCACTTTCTCCTTTTTAACCCTATAAGTCATAAATTTACTGATACGAACAAGGTTGGATTAGATTCCTTACCTGTATACTTGAGAATAGTTGCCCAGATCTATCAAAACAAGTATTGGAGTTTTGATCTTCAAATCCCTACTAGACCTCTAGAAAATTTGTTTCTAGCAACCTAAGTTATAAAGATTCAAAGTTGTGTTAACCTAAATCCTAAATCAACTAAGCCAATTTAACATTAGAATTAACAAGTTTATGAAATTATTAAGCCTTCACTTAATAATCTCACCAAGTCCACTCAAGAACTCAACAAGAGAATTTAATCTCACAAACAAAATTGCTAACAAAAATAATATTGATTGATTTTTTTTTATCTTGGCAGAATGTGAGGGCTATTTATAGCCTTACAATGCTTAATCCAAAACCAATTAGGATTTGGTTTACATTCCCTAACAGAATTCAATATTTCCTAATGTAATAAGGAAAAGGCAATCCTAAACTAAATAGGAAAACTAAA
>CATIWR010067875.1:0-25340 GCA_949677035.1 Omphalea diandra | reverse complement strand
AAAAAAAAATGTGAATTTAGACCGTAAAACATAGACAATTTGACTTAGCGATTTTATCTTACGATTGGTGATTAATCTCAAAAAGTTGGTAATAATTTAAGCAATAACCATAAAAATTTACTATATATTTGTCTCTTCTCTTTCTCAAAATAAAATGCTGTGTCCACCTCGATCTAGTGGTAACTAATATATTTTGTGGCTGCGACATGCACGATGATGGTGTTTAATTTGTCCACTCTAAAATTAGAAATTAGAAATCAAATGCCAAGTGTTAGCTAGATAACATATTTTGGTTGGACACTCAAAATGTAATCAAGGAAAGATGGGGACAAGCACTTCACGATCAGCATTTTCAAAATTAGATTAAATCGAATTTGATTAATTATCAAAAATCAATTTATTAAAATATCAATTAAAATTTTAAAAATTAATTAAAAATAAAACCATTTAATTTAAAAATAATTCATTTATCTACAAAATTTAAAATTATTTTAATTTTTTTAAAATTTAAATATTAAAAATATATATACATTTTTATCGTTTCAATAGCTAATGATCCATTTGGTTTCCATTCCGCTTTCCACTTAGCGCACCACGTGGTGGTCCGTACCCACCTTCGCTGTTTATAAACGATGACTCTTACCTTATTGGACAGAAATTGATTGCTGACGTGGATTTTTTTAATTATTATTTCACCATAATGAAAATGAATAAATAAATTATTTTTAGATTTGTACATCTGATGGTGCAAATCAGTTAGGCGTGTTTCGAGTGGTGGCCCATCATTCATATGATAATAACTTTTCCTTCTAAATTTGAGCCCTTTTTTTTTTTTTTTTTAACGAAAAGAAATCCCATTTTATAATAATTAATTAATTTCATTGCGCTTAAAATTTTTCAACAAACATAAATTTAATAGATGTAAATTAACTAATTTTATTTCACTTTTTAATTTTCGATTTGAAGTTTTTTTAAAAAAAATATTTAGAAATTAATGTCTATTAATTTTTTATTTATATTAGTCGATAACTTTGATTTACATTTTATTTTTTAAATTTTTTTCTAATCCATTCTCGTCTAAAACCTTAAGCAAAGAAATTAGAAAATAAATATTAAATTTTGGAGCAATATTCTAGGGTTTGGTTCTCTTGATCTACCATTCATGTTGGAGGATAAAAAGGTGTAGCATTTCAATTAGAACTTTAATCAACACTAAGAACCAAATCTATTTGCTAATTAAACTTTTTATGCTTTGCATTTAAGATTGACGTTTTTATTTATTTATTTGTGGATGAGATTTAACCAACTGCATGATTGGTTTGATGCAGACCTAGAAAAGAATTTGGGAAACTTTAGGATAGAATATTTTTTGTGATAAGTCGATCCCAAAGGGCCAATGCTTTCCAAAGACAACCTTTTTTAAACTTTTTTTTGTTTTTTAATGAAAAATGGAGTTGGCACTTCAGTTTTAGAAAAATATTTTTTTAAAAAAATTATTAGAAAAAGAATGAATCCAAAGTATCTCAAAATAAAAAAAAAAAAAAAACTAATCTTATATAGGTTGAGATGGGTATGTGAACTAGATATGAAATAGTAAAGCATTAAGTACCCACCTCAAATTGCTTTTTTTTTTAAAAAATAATAATAAATTGAAATATTTGTTTATGTTAAGAAGAAAAATCAGCAAAGTAAGACTTAAATGATCTAAAATCAGTGTTTTAAGAACTTAATTAGACCAATCAATTGGATATATAAAATTGAAAATCAATTGTCGATTTTATTTAGTTAAGGATTAAAATTGATTGATTAAAAGATTTTGTTAAAATCAATCAAAATTAAGAAAATTGTTCAAAATTAATGAATATAATCAAATCAATCCAATTTAAAATTATGTCACTTTATGAAAAAATTTTAAATTTTTACGATAACAGTCTTTTACTTAAAGTTTAAATTAAATACTTTATATATTTTTCTTAATTTTTCAAAATATTATCCCATTAAACTAGATTGATTAAATTAGTCAAATCAAACAAACAAAAATCGGTCAACCAATCTATTCAATAATTTGTCTAATTTTTTTAAAACATCATCTAAATCGAGCTCTTAGCCGGTCCAGATTGACCCAAAATCAAATAAGAGAAATTTGATTAAAATTCCATTCATTCAAATGGGTTTATCCTTTAATTTTTTTTTAATTTTTTAAGTTTGAGTTTTTACAAATTTTAAAATTATATTTATTAAATTATCATCAATATAAATATAATAATGACCTCTATTTTATTTTTAAATAAATTTATTAAAATTTCTAAGTATACCAGTTTATATGAATTATGAATCTAAGTAGAAAGACTATACTATATATTCAATAATATTTTAGATCATACTTTATAAAACCTCTGTTAAAATAATATTTAATTTATTATAGATTATATTGTATTAGGTCCTAAAAATTAGGTGCATTTTAATAGACAAATAGAGTTGGGTAAAATTTAGGAGACTTATTTATTATCTAAAATAATATAACAACAATACAAGATTTTTTATGCAAAATATATGCACAAATTTATGTATTTTGGTTTTGTTATCTTAATCTAATAAGATGTCACAAGTTTCATTAAATTTTGATTAATATATATTTAGTCGACGGATAATATCAGACATATATTAAAATAAAATATTATTAATAATTAATTAATAAATATTACTTTAAGTGGCAAGAGTGTAATTTTCTTTTATTATTTTGAGTTTGAAACTATTAAAATACTTTGATTGTGAAAATCTATTTTGTCTTAAATTCAATAAATCTAGTATAAATAAACCTAATACCAAAATTAACTTTAAATTTTTTTAAAAAAAAATCTTATCCATACAAATATTTCTCTAAGAATATCAATAACTGTGCTATGGTACTTTCTAGCAAACTCTAACCATTACTCCTTTTACCAATTAGACCTTTCATAAATTTTTTTTTTTTAAAAAACCCTTGAGAAAACATCAAATTTAGAACAACAATTAGATCTTTTTCCAACCATAACATATGTCCCTCATAAAAAAATAACAGAACAATTCCCATAGTGTTGAGGTATGTAAGAAAATTGTGTAAGTTGATTATAATAATATAAGTTTATTTGAATTAATTTTTTTATATTTTAATCATGAATATTTTATTGATCTTTTAATTTCTTATTTAATTGATAGGTAGAACAATGATTTTTTTTACAATAAACTTATTTATAATTGTTTCCAGGACTGAGTATTTCTATTAAATTTAACTTTTAATTGATTAAAAAAAGTCAATATTCATATATTCCTATATCAAATATGTATAATTAATTAGAAATATAAATTAACTATAATAAAAAATATTCTCTCCATTCCAAATTAGATGTCATTTTAGAAAAAAAATTTTGTTTTATAACACTTGACGTTTTAAAATTATCAATTAACATTAATTATTTTTTTGACCCTAATATTTATCTCTTTCATAATAATTTTTTTTCGAGTGCATAATAATTTATAAAATTAATTAATTGAGAATAATATAGTTTTTTTTTACAGATAATAACATCTATTAAATATAATCTTTAATATATATATAAAAATCTTAAACAACATTAATTAAGAAATATGGAGAATAATTGAAATAACTATCGACAATAGCAAGAAAATTATTTAATTAATTATAAGTTTATCTTTTATCCGTCCAAAACATAAGAGTTATTCTACTGAAGCACTAGTAAAATTTTTAGTGGGTCAAGTCTTAAATCACTTATTAATGGGATCAAAATTAAATTTTTATTGCGCCAAGTCTTACAAAATAATTATTATTAGGATAAAAAATAAAGTTTTTACTAAAAAGTATATTTGGCATCGTTATTGTAAATATAATTTTGAGATAAAATTAAAAGAAATTTTTGTAATTAATTATAGATTTTCAATATCAATTTTATGACTAAAAAATTAAATCTAAAAGAAATTAAAGTTTTATTTGTTTCATGAAAAATCATTTCTCTGAAAAATATTTTTTAAAAAAATATTTTTTGAAGAAAATACTTTTTGAGCAATATATTTTTTTTGGTATTTGAAACAAATTATAAAATTTTTTAATTCTTTTGATTTATAATATTATAATAAAATTTTGACTATAAGCATTTTATATTTATATTATGTATTATCTAATATAAAAAAAATACATTAAAAATAACAATTTGGTGGATATCACTCATTTTTTATAACTGATATTAGCCGATTATGATTGACGATAAGTGTTTAGTAATGAAAAATGACCTAAGATAATACACACATATATATATATAATTTATTTTTAATTGAAACGAGTTTGTCAAAATTAAAAAAAATAATTTAATTTTTTTATCAGAAAAATATTTTTTAATGATCAATTTTTCTAAATATATTAAATAAAGAAAAATGCAAAAAATTATTTTTCTGAAAAATATTTTTTCCAAAACATATAGAGTCTAATATTTAAAGATTTTATCAATACTTATTGAATTATACTTATTGAACTAAATTAATAATAAACTATTTGTATAAATAAATAATTTTTTAAAAAATAAAAAAAATAATTTAACAAAATGGCAAAGCCAAGCATGCACTAAATACCAAGTGGCACAGCCACAAATCTTAATACATACGTTGCTTCTCACCCTTTAGCCCACCAAAGCCATCAGCTCCTCTGTCATCAATATTTTTAAAACTAGATTAGAATCCAACTGTTTAGTATAATTTCTAGATTTTCTTAAGATGACATAATTTTAAATTTAATGATTTGATCAGATTTTCAATTTTCATTAATTATTTTGATTTTATCTGATTTTTTTTCAATTTTGACCGATTTTTAGATTGATTGATTCTTAATATTGAATCCAACCAGATCAATAATCAATTTTCGATTTTATCAATTCAATAAACCGATATGATCCTATTCTGATTTTTTTTTTTTTTAGAGTCACTTCACATTGTTATTTGCTAGCAATCCTAATAAAAGCATATTTTTTAAGAATTTTAATAATATTTTTTAGATTCTATTTCATCACAATCAAGTAATAATTACATCATTAAGCAGAGAAATTGGTGAGATGCATCCTGAGGCACTTCAATTTTGTGTTTATGCTATTGAATTGTATATTTTTGGTTCATAAATACTGAATATTCAAAATTATTATATTTTCTTTCACATTAAAAACTATTAGGATAATGAAAATGAAATCAAAGAAAATCATTAAAAAAATTGTTCAAATACATTAAGAAATCAAACTTTCTTTCTAATTTAAATTATTGAAACTATAAAAAGCAAACAAAAATACTATTATCACTTCAAATTTTCCAAGTGATCTTTTAGTAATTTTTACACCATCTTTAACATCAATTTCACTTTTGCTATTATAAAAAATTTAAATGTGAAAAATAAGAATTTAAAGGTTTGATATGGACACATCGAAGTGAAACTCTTAGTAACATAAACACAAAATTAAAGATAGAAATGACAATGAGATGAAGATTATCAAAAATACAATATATAGCGTTTGTATTTTATACTTTAATATAATTAATTTGTTTAAAAAAATAAATTTTAAAAAGGAGAGGGGAGGGAGGGTTAGAAGTTTGGGAGAGGGGAAGGGCGGATGATCATCACCCATCTCTGCTCTTGCCACTCCTAGTTAAAGAACTTGGGAGTGTTTTTCAAGCAAAAATCATCATAGCTGAGATAAGATAACATTGGATAAAATTAAGTAATATGATATGTTGAACAAAATTGTACTCTACCCACTAATGGCGTTACCAGTCTGCTCAATTCAGTTCCTATCATGCATCTGATAAGCATGTTCAGTTCTACTCATAATTACCCTAATCCTTCAACATCTACGAGAAAGGCAATTAAAACAGCTAGTTTGATATTAGTTATTAAAGGTTCAACACCAACTACCATTTCCTTGGAGGGAAATGGATAGAGCAAGGTAACATACCATATATATTCAACATAGTTGCTCATTATTTTCAACTTATGTTCTGTGTGACTAACTTCAAATTTATGCAGCCAGCTTCCTGTGGAACGCAAATCCATCCATGAAAACATGTTCAATTTATGATTGCGATCATTGGCTGACGCAGCTTGATGCACTCTCTCCATTCAGGATCCCCGCTTGATAATATTTTTGAGCTTCTCATTTGCAGCCACAAGTTCTGCAGCTATGCCCACTTCGTTAGCCGAATGTCCTGCATCTGGAACAATCTGTCCAAAGTGGTTCAATTAGTTATTTATTCGATTATAAGGAAAGAAAATAATTTATAAAAAAAAAAAAAAAGGAATCAACATAAGAAATTTTATCAAAAAAATTCTCATGTAGTAACATCTACTGAATACCAAGAAATTTCTGGCAGAGAAAAGTACAGGACAAAACCAATTTATCTCAACTAAAATCACAGATCATCTAATTTTAATCAGATACCATACCCTTTTTAGTTCATCTAGTTACATACTTCCCTGTCTCACGGCAAGAAGACCATCAAAAGAAATAGCAACTGACAACAAACCTGGTGACTACAATAAAATTTTAAGAATTCCAAGAATGGGATTGAACAGCCAATAATAAAAATTTTAGTTGTTGCAGTTGGATCACAGCTGAAAGAAATTATGAACATTTTACACAAGCAAAACCAGCTTATATATCATGGACAGATAATCAAATCACCAACCACATCCACAAAGATAACAGAGCAAATTAATGGTCAGACATTTTTCACCCTACATGGCTTTACAATGTTAATAGGACCAGCAAGCAAATAATGTGCACTTGGAAGGTCGTAAGAAAAAGGTGATCTACAGTTTAGGTTATGCTCTAATCTTTTATCCAGAATAAAACTGTTAATAGAACTCTTCATGGATAGACTTCTGTGGGAACACCACAATCAACATCTGATAAGGACCAAAGCAACATGCCTCAAAACTAATTATATTGTAGAAGAGACAATGAAACTCAATAATTGACCAAGACAACTGAAGGATCAAAGTAATGCTTCAATTTTTCTTACAAACTATAACACCTTCCTGCAATTTCCTTACCTTAAAATCTGCCTCCGGCCATGCCTTATGAAGATCCCAAGCGGACATCATGGGACAGCAAACATCATATCTTCCCTGCAAAAGAATTGAAGAAATATATTTATCTGAGATAAGAAACTTCAACTCACACTTAAATGCTGCAAGGAAATAATGCAACATCAACAGCTTTAGCAGTACAATTTCACAGATATAAATACAAAGACAATATGGCCACATTGCAAGAACTTATCACGGCATTGGATGTCAACGGAATCCAACATACTTTACCAAACAGCAATTCCCCGGCAGGATAATTTCAATGCATGCTCAAAAATATCCCACTGGAAAAAGTGCAACTGCTCACTTAAATGGGTGAAATAAAATGTATAACTAAAAAAATACACTAATCATTTTGCAACTCCTCCTGGGCACATGATTGGTCAATCAGTAAATTCATCTATGCAACAGCAGCACTCAGTTTCCAAACTAAGAAAAGAGAATGTTAATAGAAACAAAGGCAACATGTACCTGTACAATTGTTGTATTTATATGTCTTATTTTATCCACATTGTCCAATAGGAAAGAATCTGAAGGAAAAAAGCCCTTGTTCACAAAGTAATAGTTTTCAATCCTTGCAAACGCCTGCAATGGATGATATTAAAATATGTTAAGATTTCAATCATTCTAAACATCACTATTCAGCAGTTTGATATTAATTAGATTCAGTCAAGATTTCAATCATTCTAAACATCACTATTCAGCAGTTTGATATTAATTAGATGAATCTACCTGTTGTTTAAATTGTTTAAGGCAGAAAAGATAATGATTCCCAATATCATACTCAAACAAAAAAGTAGTCAAGACAACTCTATAATGAAATTAAAAATCATGCATTTTTTTTTTAACCTTCACTCATATAGCTCACATTTGATCACCCAACCAAGAAAATATACCAAAAAAAGAATAATTATTTTTATAAGAATTATTATTAACTTATGAGTGGATTTAAAATCTTTAAATTTTTACACACTTGGTTTCAAGTCAACCTCTCTTTCATCTTTTGTCACAATTGGACACTTCTCGATAAGTTCTCATAGGGCATTGCATCCAATTCTATAACTAATTACCTCTAATGAGTAGAATCCTTCTTTGCAATGGAATTTCATCTTCATTCTATGTAACAATATCATCATTAATAACAGTTTCACAAAGCCAGAACAAAAGCCTAATGTGAGAAAAATTCAATATCTTCCTTTAAATCAATATATATTATTAATTTCAGTCTCAGAGTTAGTTTTAAGCCATTGTTTACCATTTGTCAAATAATTATGTATAATATAGCCATATGTTTTTTTTTTTTTATTATGTTTAGAACACAATCATACCAAAAAATATTTCTAAGTAGGAAATTAGAAAACTCAACAAAAAAATAGAAATTTTAAACTACTTCTAAAAAGAAAATTAGAAAAATAAAAAAAAATAAAAATTCTAAATAGGAAGCCAAGATATTTTGAACAAGAAACTAGAAAAACCTAAGAGTAAAAATTTTGAATTACTTCTAAGTAAGAAATTAGAAAAACCTAAAAAATAAAAATTTTAAATAGGAAACCAAGATTTAAATTAATTTCATTAATTATTTAAAATTCTAAGTATATAAGGGCAAACCAACGTGTAATAGATTGTCAAAAATTATTTTGTTCAACTTTAATAAATTTGCTCTTAAAATTGCACAATACAAGATTAAAAGTATGAATTAATAGACAATCTTTTGTTACAATTATCTCACATATGTATATATAACTTGCAATTATCTATTAATTTTTTTTATTATGAAATATTTAAGATTATTTATTTAATTGATTATCAAGAATTATTTAAATCAAATTTAATAAATTTTCTCTAGAAATTATGTCATATATTATTGGAGATATAAATTAACAAATAACTCTTTGTTACAACTAACTCCATATATATTATATGTTATGTAACATAGAAACTTTTATTGAGTTACGTTTCCCAGTTTCAAAACATTTCTGCATTTCCTTATTTTCACATTTTTCCCACATTTTCTTTGTAAAATTTTAAAAAATGTAATTTTTCCGTATCCGTTTCCATGTTTCTGTTTTCGTGCAACATAGATTATTTGTTTTAAGAAATTTATTTTATATACTTAACAATAACTTTTTATAAAATAATAATTAAATTTTAATTATTATTTATATATTGATTTTGATCATTTAACTAATTAACTAGTTATTTAATAAATAAATATTAAATTTATTTCAAATTTGTTACTATAATCATATTGTACAATATGCGGGTTCACAACTAGTTTTATCTTAAATCAAAGCTGCAATGGAACATCATTAGTCAAGACGTCCCGAATGCTATTTGAAATTGTGACACTGGCTGTTGTTTAATGGCAATAATTTTCCTAACAAAAGACATCCCTCTTTCAATTGATGGCATCAATTTCAACCAGTAACACAATCACCTTCAGCTTTTCCCTTCTGATTCCTCACTTCAGCTCTACTCAACCAATCAACCATTTCCTCCCATCTCATCCAGTTCATAGTTTACAATCAAGACATATGAAAGAACCAAATTAATTCATGAAATGCTACCTTGAAGAGAGACTAAACTCTTAAAATAACACAATAAGCTAATTAGCCAATGTTGCCAGTAGTTTTATCTTATTACCTTCAAAGACTAGTTTCTTTCTCTAGAAACAAAATTCCACATCATTTCTTGCAGCGTTATCATTATCGATAACAGTTTCAAAAAGTATAGAATCAAAAACCAATTTTGCAAGTATCTCACTGCAAAAATTTTTTCTTTCTGGACTCATGCTATAATGGAGCATCATCAACCAAGACATGATAGAGACATCTAATACTTATGACAGCCAGAGATTTTCTGACTAACATTTTTCTATGAAAAGCCACATCCTAGGTCAGATATAGGTTCAACCAGTGAAATATTTACCTTCAACTTTTCAAATCTTTTCCCATAGATCACTTATGATAACATATCTCCATCCCTTTGAACAAAACATTAAATAAAATTTTTGGTCGCACCTGTTTTAAAACTATGATTTTAAGACTTTAGAATATCATAAAAGTGCAAAGTCAGAGAAGTTGCCATTAATCTTAATCTAAATAGGTACACAATATGCACACTGCTTATAAAAATTATACAAAACTATTGAAGTTTACCAAACAGTAAATTGAATTGCTAATTCACATAGAAAATTTTATCTAAGTTTTTCTTTCCAGAAAGACAAATAACAAACTTAATACTTGATCATCAAGTCACTTACCAAAGAAAAATTATCATCATCCCCTTTCTTGATGTTTTCTTCATTTGGAAGAAGATAGGCAGTCATCATTTCCCATTTAGTCCATGCTCTAGCAGCTGCATACTAAGGAATTATGAAGGTAATGTATCCATTATTTCTAAATAACTACCTCTTTCCAATGTAATTTAGAAATATGCACTTAAGGCTCATTAGATGCACCACTTGATGTCCCAAATTAAGGGGGGGAAAACATATAATTAGCAGGAATCCAAACTTCAAATAGAGGACATCTGTTAAAAGAAGATGACACTTATGGCAGTCTTACTTGTGTTTCCACATCATCAGAGTTCAACCTCTTGCTGTAAGCATCAATGAAACATCCCCTTTCATTCTCCGGAATAAGATCTCTAAATGGCTCCCAAGCTGTATATATACAAGCAACATAAGAATACTCCTTGATGTTTAACAGAATCATTAAGATAAACTAACATTTGCTCCAAATACTAAAGATTGTGAATACAAGTTATTCCACTTCGGTAAGGAAGCTAATATGCCTTCATTGATTATGGTCCCTAAAACAAGAACCATATAGGACCTCTAGAGCCTTCACACATCACAAAGCTAACCTCGCATGTTATAAAAATGGCTTGGAATGGATAGCTATATTCAGAAAATTCTCCGCTTGTTCTACAATTATATCACAAGAGAAGAATTATCATCATCTCCACAGGTGGTCTTTAAAAAGTCAAATGAATAAGCCTCCACAGGTGGTCTTTAAAAAGTCAAATGAATAAGCCTTTCACAGAATGTATCAATGATAAGTCTAATTCCAAGATATGCAATGAGCTGCAACTGCCACTCATAGCATTTCCACACAATAGAAAATGCAAATTTAGGTCTTATAGATTGGATTTCTAATTTATTACTCTCTATAACATCTGAAGAAAAACAAATAACATACCATCTGGGTAAATAGCAGCAGCACCACCCTCATAAAACCAATCAATCTCTTTTTTTCGCAAAAGAAAGATCCCCCTGAGGATGATGCCAGTGACCTTAAAATTAAAAAAATAGAAAAACACCAAAAAAACGTGAATAATTTATGCATAATAAAGATTGTTATCATATTCCAAATGACCTGGATTTTGTTTATATGGGAGTTCCTGTAAAGAAACACTGTTAAACTAAAACACTTATTGACCTTGTCAGGTTGAGCCTGGCTATAAGCAAGGGCTAGTGTACTTCCCCATGACCCACCAAATACCTGCATGGTAGAACTAGAAGAGGATGAACATTCATATCCACCAGTAAAAGTTAGCAACAAAGTTCTTCCTAAGAACCAAAAAAATTTTGACCTGCCATTCTGGAATTTCCAAGTGTGCCCTCAGCTTTTCAATGTCATCAATGAGGTCCCATGTGGTGTTTTCCACTAAGCAAGCATGAGGGGTACTCTTTCCTGCACCTCTCTATGAAAAAAGCGGCATATGTCTCATGAGTTAGTGATTAGATATAGCACACCTTAAAGATGATCAGCAAGAATACCAACCTGATCAAACAGAATGATTCGGTAAAATTCTGGATCAAAAAATCTACGATTACTTGGTGCAGTTCCACCTCCTGGCCCACCATGAAGAAATACAACTGGCTGCAAAAAGGGTTGATAACATGATAAACACATGGAGCCTTATAATAAACTATCTTTTTGTCCTTTAAGAAAGAAAAGCATGCAGAAATTTAAAGAGGCAGCAAGAAACTGAAAGGGATTTGAAATAGGCATTTCACAAAGGATATTTATTTACAACCCAGATGATGCGGAGCAGCAAGCTTGGAGTTCTTGGAGCAATTGGATAGGAGGCATATTTAATTTGCCCTTTTCATGATTTTTGGTAGACTTGGTTGCTTACAGATTTTTGGGTTTCCTCTATGTAATTGGATTTGAAATGGACCAACAACGGAAACTCACAGCTTTCGGCTGCAACTCACGCCCTTTTTCAGCCAAATCTCATCGTTTAGTACTCCAAATTCTCATTTTTGCCGTTTTAGGAACGTTTTATGTTATCAATAACTTTTGATTAGGAAGTCAGATTTTAATTCCGTTTGTGGCTTTTTGTTCGTATTAATTACTATTATTAGTCTGTATCATTAGTTCGAAACTTTCTATTTTTGGCAAATTTTGTTAATTTTTACTGTTCAGTTCCAGTTAGGATTGGATTTGTGTTCCCGATATTTATGTAAGCTTTAGGAGCTGTAAGTGGCAGTTATCAGTATTGATAAAATTTTTTAATGACTGAACTCTCTTTTTTTCTAAATCTCGGTATTCTTTGAATCAACAAAGTTTGATGCCTATTTGTCTAATATTCATGTGCGAATCAACAGAATAATAGAAGATTGATCTTCAATTTTCTGTGATATCTTTTCCATTAAAGCTTCTGTTACATCACAAGAGTTTCTAGTTGAATAAGACCATTACATCCATAGTTATTAAAGGTGCAAGGTGTACTAAGGCGCTAAGAGGTCCTAAAACCTAAGCGTATGGCGCAAGCGCGCGCCTGAGCGACATGAAACACAAAAATAAAAACTAAAATATAAATTTATAAGTTTTATTATTAAACTATTAGCAATGTGATATAATATTATAACTATTAATACTCAATACATATAAGTAATAACAACAAAAAAACACACACAAAAAAAAAATTAATAAATATTTGAAATCCTAAACATACAAGACTCTTAAACTTACTAAAAACTTGAAATCCTAACACTTAAGGATCCTAAGCTTACTAATAATACTAAATAACAAGTTCTAACACTTATCAATTATGAATTACGAAAACAAAACACAATTAGTCAATCATCATTAAGCTCAATATAGTCTTCTTCATTATCATCAAATTGACCATCTCCAATCTCCTCTTCTTCTTCACATTCTTCATCTTCTTCAACATCATCTTCTTCCTCATCTCTAACTCTTTTGTTTTTTTCTTTTTTAAAGTTGGAGCAGACGTATCATTTTTTTTCTTATTGTTTTTTCTTGAAATAATTAGATGTGGCAAGGTCTATCAAAAGTTCTTTTTAATTTTTAATCAATGGTTCAAATTTACCCACATATAAAAAAAAAAAAAAATAAATATGTAAAGGTTATTGCAAAGGGCGCGCCTTTAGGGTGCCTTGCCTGAGGCCCAAAGCGCATGTCTTTGTAACAGCGCCTGCCTTTGGCTTTCTATAGTGCAATGGCTGGTGCCTGGTGCACCTTGTGCCTCAGGCGTGCCTCTTTAACAACTATGATTTCATCTAAACTTCATTTTAAGCTAGGAACCTTCTACATATACTAAAAGCTAAGGAATTCTCATATAAACACATCCATTCTAACAGATGTCTAGACTTTCAAACTCATTAAAAGCATTTGCATTTCCTGGTTGATGTAGAATATCATGGATCATTCAGCCTCACCATGTACCATCCAGGTATTCAGGATCACCAACAGCAGAATTAACCAGCATATCAATAGGCATTTTCTAACATGCAAAAATTTTCATTATCCTCAGTGATAACATAAAAGACTCCATCTGCTGTGGAAATGATGATTTCTTTACTTAAATTTGGAAATCCACTTTCCTCTCTAACTTCTTAAAGAAGTAAAAAGATCCATTCAATGGCCTAAAAATATTAAATACTAATAACAATAACACTTTAAACACAAACTAAAACTAAAACTACAAAGACCACCATCACAGCTATGCCAGGCAACAGGCAGCACATAATTCAGCTTGGAAATGGAAACCAAATGGAACTGGAAACCTTCCATAAGAAAAAACTAATGCCTCAGTCTTCTATTGTCACTTGTTTTCAATTTCAAACCTTCAGTTTATCGATTCCAGTATACCAAACACAGCCTACCCAGTTAATCAATTCAAATTCCATCCATCCCAACCCAAAATTATACCAAGCCACCCAAATATTTTTCCTTAACTAGCACAAGTGCAAAAATTATGTTCAAACGCCAAACAAAATGAGGAATACAAGAAACCCAAATACAAAATCTGCATTAACAGACTTAAAAAGTAAAACAAAAGGACTATGACCACTCACATGCCCACTAGGATTTCCAGACTGCTCATAGAAGAGAGTATGAAGATTAGAAACCTTCAAGAAACCAGTACTATATGGCTCAATAGGGGCATAAAGATTCCTATTCAGCTCCAACGTCTCCTTGCTTGCCTCCATCGACTCACCAATCTCTACTTCGCTCTTATAACCGAGATTTTGCACGCGAAAGGCTGGGTCTTTCTTGATTCCTACACAGTTAACATAACCAAGAACAAAGAATTAGCACAAAAAAACATAAAGGGCGGTGTTATTTTTCCGTTTAAATTCAAGAAATGATAAAAAGGAAGGAGTTTCACTGGTGGAGGGATAAGAGAGGGAATGAAGGAGGGAACTGAAAGGAGTGGGACGTGAACGAGAAGCAGTTAACGATGGAGGAGTGAGCGATACAGGGAACTGTAATAAACCCATTCTTAGTGGGCATATTTGGGAAGCGTAAAGATAATCATAGTAATCGATTCATAAAATATTATTATAATATATAATAAATATAATATTATTACATAATATAATTTATAATTAAATTAAATAATAATATAATTAAACATAATAATATATTATAATATATTTAATAAATATTATTTAACAGTACTAAATAATTAGTCTTTAGTATTTAATAACTATAACATATTAATAATTTGAAATATAGAGTATATGATAATAAAAATGTAAGAAATTCTAAAAGTAATTTAATTACACAATAAACTAATAAGAAACTATAGTTTTTTATAGTTTGATATTTATTTTAATTAAAATTAAATGATAATATATATTTTTGGTTTTGATTAAAATTGTTTTATACAAATATATAAGTTTTAATTTAGCAAATAACAATACATACAAAGTTATATATTATATTAATTAAAGGCATATTTATCAATATATAATTATATAATTTTTAATAATCATAGAAAAATAATTTTCTCACCTCTTGAGATATTTCCATGTAAATGAGAAAGTAAGGATAGGATCGACAGATATAAGAATGTAACTTTTTCAATAACATAATTTTCTTAAGGTAAATCAAATACCGAAATTTAATATTTTGAACTATTTTCTTTTTAGATTTTGTGAACCAAGCATCCCCTTAATTTATTTGCTTTTTTTTGTTTCATGATCTTAATGATGCTTTTGTTCTTATTCTTATTCTTTTATAATTTTGTGAGAGGTAAGTAAACAGTTTTTTGGATTCCTTAGAGCATTACTAATCTAAATGAAAGTAATTTTTAAATATTTTATGATAAAAATTGAAAATAATATATTAAAAATAATGTTTAGTTTATTCCAAACTAAAAATTTAATTTATTTAATTAGATCTATTTTCCAAACTAAAAATTATTCGTTTTGAGCTTTAATGATTAGTTTTTGTTTTTGAAAATTTTTTAATTTATCTTTTCTTTTTTATTCAGATTAAGATTTTTTTTTGTTTCTTTTCGATTTTCTTGTACTATACAAATCTATGTAAAATAGTTTAAATATTTATTCAATAATCATTTTCCGCTTCAGTTCTTTTAAATTTCCAAATTTTTTTTAAAAAAAAAATAGATTCTAGAGTTAATTGTTTTATAATGATTAATTATTTTTGCAAAAGTTATGTGTTATGTCACTTTATTTACTTTTATTCTATCCCTATATATAGCTTATTTTGATTATAAATAAATTTTTTTTTTCAAAGCTCATATTATTATTTTTTTTTATTTTTTGGTGTTTGTATAAATCTTTATAAGGTCATTTAAGTATTCATTTCATAATAATTTTTGATGTTTCTAAATTCAAGAATTAATTATTTTTGCAAACACTATTTATTACACTAATTTATTCACTTCTATCCCTATATATAACTTATTTTGATTATAAAAAAAGTATTCCTTTTTCCGAACTTGTATAACTTATTCACCTTGTTGGATTCAAATTTCAAAAAAAAAAACATCAATTTCAATAATAATCGTAATATTTTTCACCAGTATTATTACAGTCAATTAATTTTTTAAATTTTTTTTTTTTTTTTTTTATGATATTCATTGGTGAGTTTCAATAGAGATTCAACTAAATATACAACAACCCAACAACAAATTCTTACAGCCAATCTCTAATCGCACAACCCCATTAATGAATTCTTGCTTGACTTTGTTGACTCCAAGTTAAACTTTAGATGGAAAGTGTTGAAATTCAGTAAAAGAATTTAAAGACCATAAATGAAATAGACATATCAACAAATTCACATAGCCAACTGCTAAATATATTCCTCTTAGATGAGGAAATATGTTGCATTTACAAGGCAAAAGTTATTCTTTCTCACTAATATGTTGATATCTAAACAAGCATTTCCTTGTTCTTTGTTGCTAAATCTAATCTCAAAATCCTAAAGCAAATCTCACAAGCTGAGGTTTATGTTACCAAAATCCTTCCCACACTATAGTGTTAAGTACATGGCAACAAGTGAGCTTCAAGAGCTCACATTAAAGATGCTGCTAGCCTTGAATTTCCCATCTGGACTATTATTTCCACTATCTTTCTTGATGACAATAACATCTGTAAGTTTATGAGGTTCAGCCTCTTCTAGCATTTGAACTACCATTCTCATTGATGGTCTTAGTGTTGGGAATTTTGCAGTGCAGAGATTAGCGATTCGCAGAACTTTAATGGCATCCTCCTTTAGGTTCTCTGATATATTAGAGTCCACTATATCAAGAGCACTCTCCTTGCTATTCATCTTGCTGCAAACCCAATACACTAGGTCCTTATTCTCCCCAAATTCTGGTTCAACAGGCCTTTTTCCTGTGACCAATTCCATTAATACTACTCCGAAGCTGTACACGTCACTCTTCTCATTTACCTTGCATGTATATGCATATTCTGCAATCCATAGAAAAATTATCAATCGATGTTTACAAGGTAATACGAGTGATTTTAAAAGTATAAATAACAAATGGTATAAAATGTGAAATATATGCCTATTGCTTTCAAGTATCAAAGATGTGCTAAATCAACTATTGTCATTCTGGTGATGGAGTGAAACTTAATTTACTTAACTTGAAGGTACTTAGAAATTGTAGGACTTAACAGGAGCAAAGAAAAAAAAGAAATGACAGAAGAAGAGAAATTGTACCAGGAGCCATGTATCCATGAGTGCCTGCAATGATATGACTCCAATCCCCCCCACCTCCAGCCTGCACAATCTTAGCAAGTCCAAAGTCAGCTATTCTAGGCTTCCATTCTTCATCCAACAAAATGTTACTTGACTTCACATCGCGATGAATCACTGCTTTGTCGAACCCATGATGCAAGTACTCCAATCCCTTTGCAGCCCCTACTGCAATTGCATACCTCAAATCCCACCCCATATGAATCTTGTTATAAGAAGAATGTAGCTGATCCCATAAGCTCCCATTTGGTAAATACTCGTAGACTAGAAGATTGCTGTCCTCACTTGTGATGCTGCAGTATAGCTTCACCACATTTACATGCCTAACGGCACTCAATGTAGCTACCTCTGCATCATATTCTGCTGATCTGAAATTCTTTTTGGACAGCATAGCCGAGCTACTCCGACTGCTTCTATCATTTGATGTCCAAATGTGTTTCACAGCCAGCTCATTGCCATTAGCAAGCACAACTTTGTACACATTTCCTGATCCTCCCTTGCCAATCAAATTCTCAGACTTGATGCTATCAATGATGTCCTTTTCGTTAAAACTGAGTACTCTGAAAGACTTCATATCCCAAGAACCCCGTTTCAGTGGATGATCAAGATTGTTCTGACTCAGCTTCAAAAACAATAACCAACCAGCAGAAACAACTAAAACTAGCAATCCAGCTACCAAACAAGATACAAGTACTCGAAGGTAACCAGAATTTCGACTATTTGGTGAACAAGGTCTCATATTCCTCAACTTATAACTACATAAGCCTGGATTGCCATCAAAACCTTCACTAAAAACTTCAAGGGATAAAGATGCAGGTATTGGACCACTCAACTGGTTATTTGAGAGGTCAAGATTGCTTAGCCTTAAAGATGATAAACTAACTGGAATTTGACCAGAAAGTTTGTTATCAGATAGATTCAAGGAATTCAAAGTAGGCAGAGATCCAAGACTCTCTGGGATTTCCCCAGAAAACGAATTCCCAGAAAGGTTTATATCAGTGAGAGACACACATGAGCCTAATGAGTCTGGTAAAGAACCAGAAAACTGATTTCCAATCAAATAAAGACTGTTCAGTTTCTTCAATTCCCCAATACTTTCTGGGATTTTTCCCAGAAACTGATTTGAGCTCAACAGGATTGACACTAAGGATGTAGCATGTGAGATTGCAGCAGGTAACTCACCAGAAAATTGATTATTAGCAAGATTGAGTGATCCCAAAGATTTTGCATTACCAATATCAGGTGTTACAAGACCCTCAAATTTGTTCATGCTAAGATCAATAATTGTAAGGTTTGGCAAACCCCATATTCCTGCAGGAACAGAGCCTGAAAGCAAATTGTTGTTTAAACGGAAACGAATTAGAGACTTACAATTCGCATAGGTTTCAGGTATTTGGCCTGTGAACTTGTTCTGCAGGATAAGAAGATCAGTCATTTTGCCATTCTTGCACATGTCTGGAGGTATAGGACCTGTCAAGAGATTTTCTGAGGCATCAATATAATCAAAGTCCGCCCACGAGCCTAGCCTCTGAGGAAGCGAACCAGTGAACTTGTTGGTGTAAAGAGAGAACTCTTCAAGGTACTTAAAATCACCAAATTCCTCAGGAATCTCGCCGGAGAATTGATTTTCGAATAGCTGCAAAGAAGCTAGCTGTTTCAAGGATTTCAATTCTCCTAGGTCACCTTCAAGCCTATTATGTGAACAATCAAAGTTCACCAGGCTACTGAGATTTCCAAATCCTTCCGGAAATTTCCCTGTCAAGGAATTATTGTAAATCTCAAGCTGCCATAGCTTACTGAGCTTTCCAATTCCTGCTGGGATTGTTCCAAACAACAGATTATCGGAGAGTTCAAGATTTTCGAGCAAAGTAAAATTTGAAATCCCCTCTGGGATCTGCCCTCTGATGCTACAGTTAGTGAGGTAAAGCCAATACAACTTTTCAAGATTTAGTAACTCAACAGGAAAGGAGACTGTTGCATCAAGTGGATTGTCACCAAGGCTTAAGAACTCAAGTTTGGTAAGATTTTTCAAGGAATTCCAAGGAAAAGACCCAGAAATTCCACTAGCATTTAAGCTCAACACCCTCAATTCTTGCAAACTAGACAAGTCAGGCACCTGTCCAGAAAACAAATTGAATCCCAAATCTAAGACTTGCAAGCTTCTGCAATTTTTCAAATCCTCAGTAATGCTTCCATGCAAGAAGTTCGACCCCAAAGCAACCTTCTCTAATGACTGCAAGCTACAGATTGAATCAAAAGGAAGAACACCGTCGAGCTTTTTGTTGGCAAGGTTGATTTCCTTCACCAATCCATTGCTATTGCAAATGATTCCAGTGAAGTTGCATACAGGATTTTCTGGTGTCCATGAGCTGAATACATCTGTTCTTGAATTCTTGAGGGCGGATTTCAAGCTCAGCAGTAGTTGAAGTTCATCTGATTTTGATGAAGGAACTTGCATGAGCAGAAAAACAAAAAAGAAACATTGTAAAGAATGGCATAGGCGGAAATGTTTTCGAACCAACATGCCGGCCAGCGAGGACTTTGAGAGGTTTCTGGTGGTTGATTGTAGTAAGAGAAGTGTGGAAACGTAAGATTTGATGGGCTAGAACAACATGCTATCTAGAAAAAGGTTGGCTTTAATATTGAGGTTGGTTCACACATGGTAGTGAAGGAAAAATAGATTACGTAAATTTCTTTTTGGAGGAAACAAAGTTTTTCATGCATTATTTTAGATAAAGTTACAACCATTGCTATTTTGCAAACTAAATTGTCTATTAAACTGAAATTATAATATTAAATTAAAGAAAACTACAAAATTATGTAAAAACATATTTCAGAAATTTGTGGTTTTGAAAATAGATTTAGCTTCTGTTTGTGTCTTTTATATTTTTCTTTGTTTGTTGCATTCAGAAAAATAGATCAATAAAAAATATTTGCTTAGTCAAAAAAAATTAAATTATTTTTTTAATAAAATGACTTCTTGTTTTGGAAATAAGAAGTTATTTTTCAGATTTTAACAAATTTTTTTTAAATAAAAAATAAGTCATATAAATACATGTATTTATTATTACTTGGCATGATGGTCATTGAAAATCAATGGACTCATAAAAAATTTTATTTTTAATATATTTTTTCTTATATTAAATAATAAATAATATAAAATATACAATATTTGTGAACTAAATTTTATTATAGTTTAATAAATTACAAAAAAATCAGTATTTTTTTATAATGTATTCTAAAAACTATAAAATATATTATTTAAAAAATATTTTTTTTAAAAAATAATTTTCTTAAAAATATTTTTTTAAAATAAGTTATTTATATGAAACAAATGAAACCTTAAAATCCAATCATATTTAGTGAGGTTTGAGCATGGTATTAGAGTGTAGTAGTTATAGATGAGGGAAATATCGTATTAGTAGCACACTATTGGAGTGTATTAAGAGTCAGTTTGCTTTGCTAGAGAATGACTTGAAATCAAAATATAAATTACTTAAATTTCCAGTATTAATGTCTGTCAAAACTGGATTGGCCAGCAAATTAGTTAGTTGGCTGATTTTTCGATTTAATTAATTTAATCAATTTAACTTTTAGTTAAGTAATAAATAAATTTTAAAAAATACTACTAAAATAACTTTAAAAAAATTAAAAATATATGCTAATTTAATTTTTTATTTAATTGATTCTACCAATTAGTCTAGTTCAGTTTTCAAAAAATTGATATTTTGTTTGCAATAAAAATTTGAAAACCAAAATGCAATTTTTTCAAGTGGAAAATCTTTTTTCCTGAGTAATTTATCTCAACGGTTACTGAACTAGAATCAAAATTATATTATGGTTACTAAAAATTGACTTTGTTCAATTGATTAATTTTATTATGATTTTATTGACCTATTTTTCTCATGATTTTTCTTTTGTTATTGAATTATTTTAGATTTTTTTTCATGAGAGAGTTTTGAATTTATATTTTGATATGTTATAATAAAAATATAAAGAATGAAATCAATTTAGAATAGAAAAATTATTAAAAAAAAATTTGGTCAATATACTATAATAAAATAAAATTAATACCTCAATAAAATTGGAGTCATAATTTAGTACCAATGAGAATTAATTATTCTCTTTTCTCTCTATGTTTCTTTTCAAAAAATCTTTTTATGCTTATTGATAAGTTGTATATTATTATATTTAATCATTTTTATTAATAAAAATATTAATTTTTAAAGTAGAATTTTAGTTCATTGATAAACTATTATCACACAAAAAATCATAATAAATACCATAAATATCTTTTATTTATACTGTTTCTTTATTATTTAATATGAGAAAAATATATTAAAAAATTTATATGAGTCCCATTAATCATTAGGGATCACTACCGATTAATAACAAAATGGTGATAACAAATGCATAAATATGTATAATTTATTTTTATTTTGATAAATTTTATTAAAATCTAAAAACAACCTTTTTTAAAAAAATGAATGTCACTTAAAGAAAAATTGGCTCAATTTTTCATTATTCAAAAAAATTTTATTGATTGATTTTTTTTATTATATTAAATATTAAAATATAAACAAATATTTTTTATAAAATAAATAAAGTTTAAATGGGAAACATATTGACGGTTATTTTCTTTTTCTAAAAAGAAAAAGTTTTTTTTTTTTAAAAAAAAAAAGGGGAAAAAGAAAAGAGGGAGTTATTAGAAAATCTGTAAAATAATTGATGCATGGGACATTTTGTTGTTTATATAGAAGACTTTTCGTAGCCATGGGCAAAGACATGTCAGCTTGTGAAGAAATAGTGTACGAAAGGATTGAAAGTTATGGCCGCCCAGATTGACTAAGAACACGATAGCCTGCCACGTGGATAGAATTGGTGAGACACAGTGACAAAGAACGATGACTCGCTTCTGCCACGAAAGTCCACCGCCTACCACTCCATTTTTTTTGGCTTTAAAAAAGATTTAGAAACGTGTTTAATTACTAATTTTATTAAATATTTAATATCACAGATATAATAAACAACTCCTAAATATTAAAATTAAACAATTTTCCTCTAGTTCGTTGTCAACCTTGTTTGTTGATACTTAATTGAGAGAAATGGGAGGTCTTCATTCACTCAAATGAATTCGGATAAAATTATTATAGATAAATCGAAATAAATTACTAAATTTTTTAATCTAAGTTAGCTACTAATTCTTTTATGATTAATTATAAATCAATTATCTAACTTTCAGAGTAATCTAAATTACAAATTATCGCAATATAAATCACAATCTTTTAAACACTTTCATTATAAATCTCAACCTTTTGAAAATATTTTAAATTCAAAGATTTTGCAAATTTGATTAATTCTAGTAAATTAAAACACATTTCAAGGACTGATTGATATATGTTATCTATGAGAAAAAATGAAAAAAAAAATCATTAAGAATAATATAATATTTTTTTCTTAATTTATTTTAATGAGTTTTGTTAAAGGTCAGTACAATCAATTTGGCCTTTATAAGATGTTTAATTTTTACCAAAAATTTTAATGAACTTTTGATATTGTCTAAGTAATTGAGTTCAATTTTGTGATTAGATTTTCAAAAATATAAGCTTTTTGTTAAAAAAAAAAAAATTATTAAGGAGATTCTTTGGTTTTAGTTTTTTGTTTGTTACAATGAGAAGCATAATTAGTGGTATTCATTTTTTTTATTATTATTGTATTTTGTTATTTTTAATATTTTATTATATCAATTTTTTTATAAAATCTATCATCAATCAATATTTGACTTGTGCTTCAATAAAAAACTTCTTAAAATTCTTGAAATTATTAAAGTTAATTAATAGCGTTTAAAGATTGGGTTTATATTATTAGAATTTTTAATTTAGATTACTTTTGAAAGTTAGAAATAGATGGGATTTGACTTGCGTGGCTGAAGTTTATATTAAAAGTGTTTAAAAGATTGGAGTTTATATTGTCATAATTTTTAATTTATAATTAATTTTGAAAATAGAAATATATATTGTTATAATTTTTAGTTTAGAATATATATTAAAATTGAGTAAAAAAATTAGGATTATTTTTGTGCTAACTCATTCTTTTAAATTTAATTTTTATCAATGAATTTGATTAAGGACATTGAAATTACCTTTAAACTAGATTAAAGCCTAATTCAAAAAAAAAAAATCATTCAGAAAAGTTTAATTTTTCCTTCTTAGAAAATCCATTACCTTTTTTTTTTTTCTTTCCTTCTTAGAAAAGTTTAATTATTTTTTTTCTATGGTGGTACGAGTTTGGAAGTATCTTAAAGAGTAGTCTTTTCGGTGGCATATAACTTGGATATGAGGGCGACAAAGACGCTGGTCATTCACCTATTTTCCAACTAAATTCAATAATAGAAACTTTAAAGGAAAAAATGGCTATGGACTCTTGTTAAATAACAACAAAGCCAAAAAAATCTTAGTTATTTTTTCTTTTCATCTTCTTCTTTTAAAAGTTTTTCCTTCTAGTTTTAAATTCCTCTTTATAGAAGTATGATTCTTTTTGTATGCATATTACTATTACGGTTCATTTGGATAATAAAATTTAGAATTGAGAATTGAAATTCAAAATTTTAATTCTATCAGAATTAGAATTGAGTTGAAATTCTAATTCTAGTATTTTGATTATAAATATTTTATTAAGTAATATTCTTAGGATCTAAGCTCCAAATTAGAAAATTGAGTTGGGTTTTGTATTTTAAAATTTATTGAATTAGTATGAAATCATAATTTTAATTTTTAATGGGCTTCCAAACATTAGAAATAGAATTCTATCACCCAATTTTAATTCTCAATTTCAATTTTGGGCACAAATCTATGAACCAAACAAACTCTTAAAGAAAATAAAACTTATATAGGAATATAAAAATTTCCAATAGATAAATTAAGTGAGTAAAATATTTAGCTTAATTTTACTATTCAATAATTATCTCTTTATATACAAATATTGCAAACATATTTTGAAAGCTGCTACTAGCTAAGCTGGCAAAACATAACTAAAATAAAAGAGCTAAAATTACAAATCTATCATTTAACAATATAACTAGTTGCTCTTACATTAACACTTCATGCCTCTTCCATTGCTATTCATGTTGTTATATAAAATTGGATAAATATGTTTACATCTCCACCCTCCTAAAGATGAAGATTGGAAAATATTGCCAACCCTATGTTAGACGAAAGAGTAGAATGAGATTGAGTTGTTACGAGCTTGGTAAATAAATATGCTAATTGATCTTTGAAGGGAACGTGACGACAACCTAAGGTTTGAATTAATCTCTCACTAAATGACAGTTAATCTCTAGGCGTTTAGTTCTTTCATGATGCATAAGATTAGTTGTAATATATAAAGTTGCTTATTAAATTTTAATGTCATTAAAGTTCACACACAATAACATCAAAGTTCACATGCAATAAGAGATAAGGTAGCTATTAAAATTTACACGCAATAACAACAAGACCTCTATATTTTACTTCTGTTGAAGATTTACTACTATGTTTTGCTTTATAGGCTTTTAAGAGATTAAAACATTAAAAAATATATATAATAATTGTTCAAGTTCATGGTGCAAATATCTATAGAAGCAAATTGTGGAAGAATACTATAGAAACAATAGTAGAGAAACTGAGAAGAGAGAAAAATTTTATTAATGAACTTATTAACTTTTCTTAAGTTCGTATTAGCTATATATA
>CATIWR010067837.1:0-14463 GCA_949677035.1 Omphalea diandra | reverse complement strand
TTTATACATAGAGACTTCATATTACTTCCTAAAAAATAAAACATATATATATATATATATATATATATATATATATATATATATATATATATATATATATATATATATATATATAGCTATTTTCTATAAAATTAGATATATATTAAGAAAACCTATTATAAACAGTCTAATAATGCAAATTATTAGATTTTTTTTATATTTTTACTGCAATATTTTTTATTGTGAATTGTGATACATGTATTATTAGTTACAAGCAACACCATATTACATTCTTGTTATTAATCAAATTATTTATAGCAAAAGAGAAATTAATTGCAATTACGACACTGACAAAAATTATTTTTAAAAAAAGGAAACAAATTAAGAAATTAGCCCTTTACATCACTCAAAATCAATAAGACTTTGTATTAAATAAAAAAGATAATTATTTCTTACTCCCCTAAAAAAAAAAGAGATTATTAATATTCATACATTAATTCTAATAAGACCTTAATTAACATTTTTACATTAACACTAATAATGATGTAAGAAATAACAAATTAATCATACCTGAAAAGATGTGGGAGTATTTAACTCAAATGGAAAAAGAAATAACAAATTAACAAACCTGAGAAAACAAAGAGAATGACCAAGAAATGCTTGTTGGGAAGCGTAGCCATCTCTAAGAAGATACCTGTATAGCTTTTTCCTGCACCATGAAGAGTAGGACTTTATATATTTCTCTGATTTTATGCCCTCCTTATAACGTTAAACCAACCATTATAGGTATGAATTTTACTATTGTCCAAAATAAGCTGCTTTAGTCGATCATGCATATCATATGCATTAATATCGAGATAATGTGTCTAGATTTTTTTTTAGATATTATGTTTTTAACATTGACTTTCTTTACTATGATATCAAACGCATTTTGAGTGGCTCATGGGCTATTGAAATATTGCCTATATTGCCATCTAGCATTAGAAAGAATTTGTAAAGTGCATATAAATAAAAATTACTCATAAAATTTCATACTTTAAAATTAGATTAAAATATAATCAAAGGCAGGGTGGCTAGGTTAATTTCTTAACTCAATATCATAAAATTTTTAGTAGCTTCCTTAAGTAATGCGTTATTTCATTACTTTGCCTCCCATTAATAGAAAAATAGTTAGTCATTACTCCTTGCACTCAAAAAAATGCAATTATCTTAGATTCTTCATCATACTCATGTCTTTCAAAAATTATTTTTATATATATGACTTGATCTCATAAGTCATGTAGATGAATCCATTGATAATTGTAGAATATCATAATCTTTCTTGGTTAAACCTAAGATATACAAATATTTTTCACACCCTCCCACATATATCAATGAATTAGAAAGAAGATCAATTCTTTTGAACTCTTCTTTTTCAATACTGAATATAATATTATTGTTTCTCTCTCCTAGTATATTAATATATTGAACCATTAAAAACGATATCAAATAATCACAAGTAAGGTGATTGGTTCAATTCTCAACACAATATCATAAATTTTCCATTTGCCCATTGAACCATTGCAACATATATTAAACCATTAAAAATAGTGTCAAATATTCAAAGGCAGGGTGACTGGGTCCAATTCTTAACTCGATATAAATTTTCTAATAGCTACCTTCAATAATATGATATCCCGTTACTTTGCCTTCTATTAATAGAACGATAGTTAGCCCATCTTCCTTTGACTGAAAAAATGCAATTAGTTTAGATTCTTGATCAAACTCAAGTATTTCAAAAATTATTTTCATATATCTTACTTGATATCTTATATGTTCTATAGGTTGCTCCATCGATAATTATAGAATATCACACATTGTTTGGTTAAACCTATGATATACAAATGTTTTTCACACTCTCCCATGTATATCAAAGAATCCAAAAGAAGATCAAGTCAAAAAGAAGATAAAGTCTTTTGAACTCTTCTTTTTCAATATTATAATATTGTTCTTTCTCTCTCCTAGCATATTGAACCATAACAATATACATTGAATAATTGAAAACAGTGTAAGATAGTCAAAGGTAGGGTGGCTAGGTCCAATTCTTAACTCAATATCACAAATTTTCCCATTAAATCATTAAACTATTATAATATATACTGAACCATTAAAAATGGTGTCAGATAATCAAAGGTAGGGTCACAAATTTCCAATTGAACCATTACAAATTGTGTTAGATAGTCAAA
This sequence comes from Omphalea diandra, assembly GCA_949677035.1. Classification (NCBI taxonomy): domain Eukaryota; kingdom Viridiplantae; phylum Streptophyta; class Magnoliopsida; order Malpighiales; family Euphorbiaceae; genus Omphalea; species Omphalea diandra. The sequence goes on along the minus strand of CATIWR010067837.1, from coordinate 12,259 downwards.
GGCAAGGAGGTTAGGTCCAATCTTAACTTAATATCACAAATTGTTTAGTAGCTACCTTCAATAATGTGATATCCCATTACTTTGCCCCCCATTAATAAAGTAATAGTTGGCCTTTCCTACTTGAACTGAAAAAATGCAATTATCTTAGATTCTTAATCAAACTCAGACATTTCAAAAATTAGTTTCATATATCTTGTTTGATATCTCATATACCATGTAGATGAATCCATTGATAATTCTAGAATATCATACCCTTGTTTGGTTAAACCTATGATTATATAAATGGTTTTCACACTCTCCCATGTATATCAAAGAATTAGATGGAAGATCAAGTCTTTTGAATTCTTCTTTTTTAATATCAAAGCATAATATTGTTTTTTTTTTTCTCTCACCCAATATGTTGAAATATTGCAATCTATGTTGAACCATTAAAAACGGTGTCAAATAGTTAAAGGTAGAATGGCTAGGTCCAAATCTTAACTCAATATAACAAATTTCCTATTAAACCATTACAATATATATCGAACCATTATAATATACATCGAACCATTAAAAACAGTGTTAAATAGTCAAAGGAATGGTGGTTGGCTCTAATTCCTAACTTAATATCACAAATTTCCTAACAACTACCTTTACTAATGCAATATCTAGTTATTTCCCTCACATTAATAGAACAATAGTTAGCCCATCCTCCTTGGATCGAAAAAATGCAATTATCTTAGATTCTTCATCAAATTCAATCTCACTTGATATCTCATATAACATATAGATGAATCCATTGATAATGCTAGAATATCGAACCCTTGCTTGGTTAAACCAATGACATACAAATGTTTTTCATACTCTCCTATGTATATCAAAGAATTAGAAGGAATATCAAGTATTTTGAACTCTCCTTTTCAATATCGAATAATAATATTATTCTTTCTCTCTCCAAGTATATTGAACCATTACAATGTACGTTGAACCATTAAAAATAGTGTTGGATAGTCAAAGGCAAGGTGATTAGGATCAATTATTAACTCAATATCACAAATTTCTTGTTGAACAATTAAACCATTATAATATACATTGAACCATTAAAAAGGTGTCAAATAGTCAAAGGCAAGATGGTTGTCCAATTTTTAACTTAATATCACAAATTTCCCATTAAACCATTGAACCATTATAATATACAGTGAACCATTAAAAACAATATCAGATAGTCAAAGGTAGGGTGGCTAGATTCAATCCTTAACTCATCATCACAAATTTTCTTGCAGTTACCATCAATAATGTGATATCCTATTACTTTGCCTTGTATTAATAGAGCAATAATTAGTCATTACTCCTTGGACTGAAAAAAATGTAATTATCTTAAATTCTTCATCAAACTTAGGTATTTAAAAAAATTATATTCAAATATCTCACTTGATATCTCATATGCCATGTAGATGAATCCATTGATAATTCTAGAATATCATACACTTACTTGGTTGAACATATGACATACAAATGTTTTTCGCACTCTCCCAATTATATCAAAGAAACAGAAAACATATCAACTCTTTTGAACTCTACTTAACATAATATTATTCTTTCTCTCACCTAGGACACTAAGCCATTACAATATACATTAAATCATTAAAAATAATGTCAAATAGTCAAAGGTAGGGTGGCTGGCATCAATTCTTAACTTAGTATCACACATTTCTTATTGAATAATTGAACCATCATAATATACATCGAACCATTACAATATACATTGAACCATTAAAAATGGTGACAACTAGTCAAAGGTAGGATGACAAGGTCTAATTCTTAATTCAATGTTACAAATTTTCCATTGAATCATTATAATATAAAGTGAACCATTAAAAATGGTGTTAGATATTCAAAGGTAGGGTGACTGGTTCTAATTCTTAACTCAATATCACAAATTTTCATTAGCTACCTTAATTAATGCGATATCCTATTACCTTGCCTCCCATTAATAGAGCAATAGTTGGATTCCTCCTTAGACCAAAAATTTGCAATTATCTTAGATACTTCACAAACTCAGGTATTTCAAAAATTATTTACAGATATCTCACTTGATGTCTCATATGCCATATAAATGAATCCCTTGATAATTTTAGAATATCATACCCTTGCTTGGTTAAACCTATGACATACAAATATTTTTCACACTCTCCCGTGTATATTAAAGAAACATAAAACATATCAATTCTTTTGAACTCTTTTTTTTGAATATCGAAACATAATATTATTCTTTCTCACTCCCAACACACTGAACCTTTACAACATACATTGAACCATTAAAAATGACGTCAGATAATCAAATGCAAGATGGCTAGATTAAATTCTTAACTTAATATTAGAAATTTCTCATTTACCCATCAAACCATTTCATATATATATATATATATATTGAATCATTAAAAACGGTGTCAGATAGTTAAAGGTATGTTGACTGAGTCTAATTTTTAACTTAGTATCACAAATTTCTTAGCACCTACCTTCAGTAATACAATATCCCATTACTTTGCCTCCCATTAATAAAATAATAATTGCCCCTTCCTCTTTGGATAAAAAAAAATGCAATTATCTTAGATTTTTTAACAAACTCATGTATTTTAAAAATTATTTCCTTATATTTGACTTAATACCTCATATGCAATGTATATGAATATATTGATAATTCTAGAATATCATACCCTTGCCTAGTTAAATCTATGACATACAAATCTTTTTCACAGTCTCTCATGTATATCAAACAATCAGAAAGAAAATTAATTATTTTGAACTTTTCTTTTCTAATTTTAAAATATAATATTATTCTTTCTTTCTCCTAGTACATTGAACCATTACAATATACATCAAACCATTAAAAGCAATATCAAATAGTCAAAGGTCGGTTGGCTGGGTCCAAATTTTAATTATCACAAATTTTCAATTTACCCGTTGAACCATTACAATATACATTAAACTATTTAAAACGATGTCAAATAGTGAAAGACAAGTGGTTGAGTTCAATTATTAACTCAATATGACAAATTTTTCGATAACTACCTTTAGCAATGCAATATCCCATTACTTTGTCTCCTAATAATAAAACAATTGTGGGACCTTTGTTATAGGGCTGAACAAATTTAATCATCTTAGATTCTTCATCAAACTCAAATATTTCAAAAATTATTTTCATATATCTCACTTGATATCTCATATGCGATGTAGATGAATCCATTTATAATTCTAGAATATCTTACCTGTACTTAGTTAAACCTATGACATACAAATATTTTTCACACTCCCTCATGTATATCAAATAAAACAAATTCTTTTGAACTCTTCTTTTTAAATATCGAAAGATAATATTATTCTTTCTCTCTCTCAGTACATTGAAACATTAAAAATGATGTCAGATAATTTGAGGTAAGGTAGCTTGGTCCAATTCTTAACTTAATATCACAAATTTCCCATTTACCCATCGAACCATTACAATATATATTGAACCATTAAAAACGGTTTTAGGTTCAATATCATAAATTTCCAAACTATCTTTAGTAATGCAATATCCCATTACTTTGCCTCTCATTAATACCACAATAGTTGGCCCTTCCTGCTTAGGTAAAAAAAAAAAAAAATGCAATAATTTTAGAATATCATACCCTTGTTTGGTTAACTGTATGAGATATAAATGTTTTTTGCACTCTCCTATGGATATCAAAGAATTAGAAAGAAGATCAAGCCTTTTAAACTCTTTTTTTTTTTTAATATCAAAACATAATGTTGTTCTTCATCCCTCCAAGTATATTGAACCATTATAATATACAATAAACCATTAAAAATAATGTTAGACAATCAAAGGATGGGTTGCTAGGACTAATTCTTAACTTAATATCACAAATTTATTGTTGAACCATTGAACCATCAAAATATACATTAAACCCTTTATATATATATATCAAAACATTAAAAATGTTGTCAAATTGTCAAAGACAGGTTGACTAGGTCCAATTCTTAACTCAATATCACAAATATTCAACAATTATCTTTAGTAATGCGATATTTCATTACTTGCTTGCCATTAATAGAAAAATAGTTACCTCTTTCCATTTGAACCAAAAAAATGCAATTATCTTAGATTCTTCATCAAACTTAAGTATTTAAAAAATTATTTTGGTACATTTGACTTAATATCTCATATGCTATGTAAATAAATCCATTAATAATTCTAGAATATCATACTCTTGCTGGGTTAAACTTATGGCATACAAATGTATTTCACTCTCTCCCATTTATATCAAAGAATCAAAAAGATCTATTCTTTTGAACTCTTCTTTTCCAATATCGAAACATAATATTGTTCTTTCCTTCTCCTAGTACATTAAATCATTACAATATATATTGAATCATTAAAAATGATGTTAGATAGTCAAAGCCAAGTTAGTTGGGTTCAAGTCTTAACTCAATATCACCAAAATTCCCATTTACCCATTGAAGTCAAAGCCAGGATAGTTGGGTCCAAATCTTAACTCAATATCACAAAATTCTCATTTACCTATTGAATCATTAAAATTGGTGCTAGATAGCCAAAGACGAGGTGGCTCTGTCTAATTATTAACCCAATATGACAAATTTTCCACTAGTTACTTTAGTATTGTGATATTTAGTAATGTGATATCCCATTACTTTGCCTTCCATTAATAGAAAAATAGTTGGTCCTTCCTTCTAGGACTAAAAAAATGCAATTTTCTTAGATTCTTCATCAATCTCATGTATATTAAAAATTATTTTCATATATCTCTCTTGATATCTCAAATGCCATGTGAATGAATCCATTAATAATTCTAAAGTATCATACCCTTGCTTGGTTAAACTATGACACACAAATGTTTTTTGCACTCTCCCATGTGTAACAAAGAAGTAAAAAGCATATCAATTATTTTGAACTCTACTTTTTTAATATTGGAGCATAATATTATTCTTTCTCTTTCCTAGTACACTAAACCATTACAATATACATTGAACCATTAAAAATGAAGTCAAACAATCAAAGACAGAGTGGCTATGTCCAATTCTGAACTCAATCCCACAAATTTCTCATATACCCAACAAACCATTATAATATATATTGAACCATTAAAAAAGGTGTTGGATTGTCAAATGTATGTTGGTTATGTCCAATGCTTAACTCAATATCATAAATTTCCCAGTAGTTACCTTCAATAATATGATGTCTCATTATTTTGCTTCTCATTAATAGAACAATAATAGACCCTTCCTCTTTAGACTGAAAAAATGCAATTCTCTTATATTCTTCAACAAACTTAGGTATTTCAAAAATTATTTCCATACATCTGATTTGATATCTCATATGCAATATAAATGAATCTATTGATCATTCTAGAATATCATACCATTATATAGTTAAACTTATGACATATAAATCTTTTTCATAATCTCTCATGTATATCAAAGAATCAAAAAGACGATCAATTCTTTTGAAACATTCTTTTCCAATATTGAAATATAATATTATTCTTTCTCTTTTATAGTATATCGAACATTAAAATATGCATTAAATCATTAAAAATGATGCCAAATAGTCAGTGGCAGGCTTTGGGTCCAAATCTTATTTCAGTATCATAAATTTCCCATTTGCCCATTACAATATTATAATGTACTTTGAACCATTAAAAATGGTGTCAAATAGTCAAAGTAGGTGGTTGGGTTCAATTCTTAACTCAATGTGACAAATTTCCTAGCAGCTACCTTTAGTAATGTGATATCCCATTACTTTGGCTCATAATAATTAAACAATAGTTGGCCCTTCCTCATAGGGTTGGAAAAATTCAACCATCTTATATTCTTCATCAAACTCAGGTATTCCAAAAATTATTTCATATACCTTACTTGATATCTCATATGTCATGTAGATCAATCCCTTGATAATTCTAGAATATCTTGTTGTCATTTTGTTAAATCTATGACATATAAATGTTTTTTCACACTCTCTCATGTATATCAAAGAAAAAAAAAACAAATAAATTCTTTTGAACTTTTTCTTTTCAATATCGAAACATAATATTATTTTTTCTTTCTCCCAGTACTTTGAATCATTATAATATTCATTTAACCATTAAAAATGATGTTAGATAATCAGAGGCGGGGTAGCTTGGTCCAATTCTTAAGTTAATATCATAAATTTTCGATTTACCCATTTCACCATTATAATTTATTTTGAACCATTAAAAATGGTGTCAAATAGTTAAAGGCAGGGTGGTTAGATTGAATTCGTAACCGAATATCACAAATTTCCCATTAGATACCTTCAGTAATGCAATATCCCATTACTTTGCCTCCCATTAATAGAACAATAGTTAGTCCTTCCTCCTTGGATCAAAAAATATGCAATTTTTTTAGATTCTTAATTAAAGTTAGGTATTCCAAAAATTATTTTCATACATTGTACTTGATATCTCATATCCCATGTAGATAAATCAATTGATAATTTAAGAATATCATACCTTTTTTTTTTTATTTATAACATACAAATGTTTTTCACACTCTCCAATGTATATCAAAGAATCAACGAGAAGATTAAGTCTTTTAAACTCTTTTTTTTTTTAAATATCAAAGCATAATATTTTTCTCTCTGTCCTAGTATATTGAATCATTACAATATACATTAAACATAACAAATAGTGTTAGATAGTCAAAGAATGAGTGACTGAGACTAATTCTTAACTTAATATCACAAATTTTTTACTAAACCATTGAACCATCATAATGTACATTGAACCATTAAAATATACATTAAACCATTAAAAATGGTGTCAAATTATCAAAGGCAGGTGGGCTAAGTCTAATTCTTAAATATCACAAATACTCAACATTTATCTTCAGTAATACAATATCCTATTACTTTGCCTCCCATTAATATAAAAATAGTTGGTCCTTCCTCCTTAGACTGAATAAATGCAATTATCTTAAATTCTTCATTATTACTTTGTTTCCCATTATTATAAAAATAGTTGGTCCTTCCTCCTTAGACCGAACAAATGCAATTATCTTAAATTCTTCATTAAACTCAGGTATTTCAAAAATTATTTTCACATATTTGACTTGTTATCTATATGTTGTATAGATGAATCCATTGACAATTCTAGAATATCATACTCTTACTTGGTTAAACTTATGACATACAAATGTTTTTCGCATTCTCCCATGTATATCAAAGAATCAGAAAAAAAAAAAGATAAATTCTTTTGAAATTTTCTTTTCCAATATCAAAACATAATATTGTTTTTTTTTTCTCTTCTAGTACATTGAACCATTACAATATACATTAAACCATTAAAAATAATGTTAGATAGTCAAAGCTAGAATGGTTGGGTCCAAATCTTAACTCAATATCATAAAATTCCCATTTACTCATTGAGCCATTAAAAAAGGTGTTAGATAGTAAAAGGCAAGATGGCTAGGTCCAATTCTTAACTCAATATGACAAATTTCCTGACAACTACTTTCAACAGTGTGATACTTATTACTTTGCTTTCCATTTATGTTGCCTTAAAACTTTAGTTAGATCTTATTTTCTTGTTTTAGGTATGTTTATAAGTTTTGAAAACTCTGAGTTTTTCTATTTTTTTGCCTATATTTTATAAAATGTTATTTCCTCGTAGATGTTTCCCATTTTCTCATTTTCTAACATTTTTGTTTCTATGCTACATAACCTTCTATTAATGGAATAATAGTTGGTCCTTTCTCCTAAGATCGAAAAAATGCAATTTTCTTAGATTCTTCATCAAATTTAGGTGTTTCAAAATTATTTTCATATATCTTACTTAATATATCATATGCCATGTAGATGAATCCACTGATAATTCTAGAATATCATAACCTTGATTAAACCCATAACAAATGTTTTTCACACTCTCCCATGTACATCAAAGAAACATAAAACATAACAATTTATTTGAACTATACTTTTTGAATATCATAATATAATATTATTCTTTCTCTCTCCCAAAACACTGAAGCATTACAATATACATTGAACCATTAAAAATGATGTTAGATAGTCAATTGTAGGGCAGTTGTGTCCAATTCTTAACTCAATAAAGTTAACTAGGAAGGAATTTTGATGTTTTCTAACTTTAGTATGTGATTTTATATTTATTTTTCCACGAAATTTCTCTCATGTGAAATATTAATCATGGACAATTAGAGGGGATTATGAAGTAATTATAGTTAGGATTCATGAGTGAGAAGTTATTAGGAGTGAATATAAGTTGGATTTATTTTTATTTTGTTTTAACGGCAGATTGTTGCGCCCATAATTTCATAGCCTTGGAAGATGAATTAGGTCAAGTGAAAAACATGAAAGTTTAAGGTTTTTGTCTCATTCTAAAATCCTATGAAATATTTTTTTTCTAAATAAGTTATGCATGAAGAGATATTACCCTTTTGATTGTGACTGATTCCTGTTGAAACATACTCAATCTATTGGTGTTGTTTTTCAAGGATTTCATGGGTTTATAAGGGGAATTAGGTGAAGTGAAAAACATGAAAGTTGTAGATTTATATCTTATCTAACTTCTTGTAAAATATTTTTACTTGATGTTTTGTGTATTAAGAGATATGACTCCTTGATTGGGATTGATCCTGAGCATACTCATGCCTACAAAATCTGAGATTGATCATTTATGTTGTGGATCTTAGAAGCTGAATTAGAGCATGTGTAAAACATGAAAAGTGTTCATTTATATGTTGACTAATTGTCTCTAAATAATTTTTTCAATTGGACTTTTGCATTTTGATATATAGCTAAGTTTATGGGACTATTTAACATATAATTGCACTAGGAATAGGGTAAAATTGTAAAATTCACCATAAATTGTGTAGTTTATATTTTAGGCTAAATTTTAGATATATAGTACCCATATATGTCTAGTTTAAGTAAAAAAGAGAATCAGGTCATTTAGATTTGTGGGATAAAAGTAATTATATAAATAGCATGTTGTGATATTTTACTAAAGCATATATGCATAATGAGATAAAAATCTTACTTTATCATCATGTATTGATTTGTGTGTTGATATAGGTCCTCGAGGCATTGAAAATGATATTGGAAAGAAACTGGAGCCATCCATGATTTAATAGCCCACGTCCAGTCTATAGATGCATAAATACGAGTTATGGAGGACTGGTTAGACATCATGGCCCAACTAATTGAGATATCTCTTCCATCTCATCTATAGAAGCCTATGCCACTCATTTTGCCTCTTGCTCAACATCATACTATTAACCCTCAGGCTCTAGCTCTTTTTGCTCCTCCTACATCTAATCCTACTACCACTGATGCTGATGATTTTTTGGTTGATTAGGATGATGCAATTGATGATTAGTGTTGGCCCCAGTGCACCAAGAAGGAGTGTTGAATTGGCGGTAAATTTGGACTTTTGATTTCAGAGGAAGCGCATAAGAATGAAAGATTAGAGAAAGGGTAGGAGAAGAATGAACACAAGAGTTTTATAGTGGTTCGGGTATTAACCAATCCTACAACCACTCCCCAATTCACCAATTGGGTATTTCACTCAATCTCTAATGTTTTACAAGCTCACACTCAACTTAATGTTTAGGCTCACACCAAACCTTATAAGTGTTTTCTAGCACTCACTCTCAACCTAGTGTTTAGGCTCACACCAAACCTTACAAGTGTTTTCCAAGGCTCACACTCAACCTAGTGTTTAGGCTCACACCAAACTATGTACAAAGAAATAAAAAATTAAAGTTGAGAAATAACTTAGCAAGAGTTTTGGCATATTTCAATGGTTATCCTCTTACATTTACATCAGTTTGGTGGAGTATTTATAGCCTATATCCATGAAAGAGACGTTACCCTAAAACTATCAATAAATCTTCAAGATATGCTAGGTAGATTCAGCATTAAATGCTTGTCAGGCTGAAGTCGCGATTGTTACTAACTTTACACTGTTGCGAATTTCCAATTTCGACTGAAAATCATGTTTGTGTCTAACGGCTAGTCCATGTGTCAGCTTTTCATTGGTCATCCAGGAAAATATAGCCGTTGTGTTCTAGCCACTCTCAAAGCGGCGGTCGTGAGATCATTGTATCCTGGGCGGGACTGAGATCGTGAATTCCTCTGTAATTCAATCAAGGCTCTTTCAGCTGATTCGCAGTTGCAAATTCGCTCGTCAATTCCTCTGGCTTAGCTTTATCCTTTCTGTGATAGATTCGGGATCGCGATTTAGATTATACACACAACGGATTTGGATCAACTTTACAAGGTTGGAGATTTTGAATTCCAAACAAGATAACTCTTATCAATTATAAAAACAACACTTAAAATTGACATTAGAACTTTCAATCTATATTGTCAAGATCAAAACCGAGTCTTGACTTAGGTTTGAATAACCTAGTCTAACAATCTCTCCTTTTTTGATTTTGACAATCTAGATTGAATATGCAAAAGATAAAGAATCAATTATGTATGCTTCTATGAGAATGATTTTGAAGTGATTCAAATCATAAGTATGAAATTACTCTCCCTCAATTCATACCCCTCTTTAGTTATTCTAATAAGATCATTGTCAATTTTATCACCTCTTTTTGTATGTTCCCTCTTTATATATTCAGTCAATTATCTCTCCTTTTTGTTAAGATAAAAAAGCAAGGAATAAGAGGGAATAAGAGAGCGAATGAGGAATATGAGAGGGAATGACCATAAACTTGTCAATTGTACAAACTCAAATTAGAATAACAACCATAAGTAATTTTACACAATTGATCACAATATGTCACATAAGAAGATAAATGGATGAAACATAAATGCAAAATAATTCAAACATTTAAAGATGCTTGAACACACAAACTAGGGCTAAAAATTTAAGAATTTTCATATGACCCTAATAGAGAGTATATGATTTTGATTTGAACATTTGAAATGTAGAAAAACCTCAAATTCAAAATGAATTGATTCAACTCATCACACAATCAATCAAATCAAATCAATCATGTTAACACATAGATATATCAAGTAATAAAACTCCCCCTAAATGTATGCATATATATTATGTTAAAAACATAAGGGATAAGAGATACATTACAAGTTTAGTATCAATGGCTTGATACCAAATGATCATTTGAAACTTTTATCCCTTCTTCATTAGCAATCTCCATTCACCTTCAGATTTTCTATAATGAGAATTTTGGTGACGGAGTTTCATCTTGCAATATCAAACAGTTTGTTTTGGTACCCAAATATACTTGGGTCCTTGGGGGTTAGTCTTGGAAGGGTTCGCTAATTTGAGATGTGCCTTCCTAATATGAAAAAAATACATTGATATGCCTATAATTCATGCAATAATGACATTAGAGCTTAAACTTGTGAGTCTTTCTCCTATGCACAAACTTAGTATAAGTAGAAGGCCTTCTCATACTTCAGTTATGTAAGTGCAGGCAAATGCATGAGTGATGAGGAGTAGTAGAGAATTGTTTGTGTTTGTGTGGTTGAACATGCTTCTTGTTATATATGTAAGCATGATTGACCTTTATTGAAGTAGGCCTTGAGCCATTTTGTGCTTTCCCTTTGCCTTTAGGCCTTGGAAATTTAGTGTTTGGAGCACTATTCTTTCTCATGACCTTAATACTTGAAGTTTGAAGTGTTGTCGCTCTAACGAATGTAGTGAGTGAAGATGTAGATGTAGAGGCTCCATTGAAGCCTAGACCATGTCTAACTAAAGGAGGTCTTTAAGATACAATAATTGTATCCAAAACTTCCTTTCCCTTGTGAAACTTAGAGATAAAATTTCTAAGCTTAATGATTTCATCCTTTAAGGAGTCATTTTCCTTTCTTAAGGAGGTTAGGGATGAAAATTATTTTGAGAGACTCTCAACAGATTTTTTAAGTTCTTCATTTGAAGTCTTCAATTCACTTGCAAGATTATTCAAGGATTAAAATTCACCCTTTAACTTGACATATTTTTTCTTATAAGTTTTCATTTGTGACTTATATTTGTCACATTTCGAAGTGAGAGCTTCTAAAAGCTCTTCATCTATATCATCAAATGCATCATAATCATCATGAAAGTGTGGAGAAGTACTTACATCTTTGGAGGAGTCCTCTTGAGCCATGAAGCAAAAGTTTGTTGCTTCATCTCCATCTTCATCTTCATCACTTGAATCATCATCCCAAATAACCTTAAATGTCTTCTTCTTTTCCTTGTGATGATAGAAAGATGACTTTCTT